>PVJN01001402.1:0-144101 GCA_004026805.1 Lasiurus borealis | reverse complement strand
CCCCCCCATACATGCCCTCATCCATACCCTCCCCCCCACCTTCCCCCATTGCCCTGTATCCACTGGCTATCCCTACAGACACAAACATACAAGTCCTTCCATTGATCCTATAGGCCCCTCCTCCCCAACCTCCCCTGCCTTCCCACTGTAGCACGAGTCTGTTCATTGCTTCTTTGCCTCTGCATCTGCTCCCCCACCCCCGATTCTTGTCTTTAAAAACATCTTTCCCCTGTAGGCTAGAAATAAACCCACCAGAGCAAAAGAAAAAATTGATTGAGTCCCAATTTCAATGTCTGATAGCTTTGAGTCCCAGTTAAGAGAATTAATTTAAATAATACTTGCTATAAATTAATTCTAAACATTTCTAATATATCAGTCAAATATATATATCTAGGCTACAAACATGTGAGAAAATACTGACATGCTCTCTTCTACCCGTCCCCTTTACCATCTTCAAGCTGGAGAAGGTGACCAAGGAGTTTTACAGGTACTTTTCTATCTTGGGGTGGGAATCTTTCAGTCAATCCTATCTAAGAAAAGAGTAATATGCAAATTGACCATACCTCTGCTACATCCACCAGCCACGCCCACCAGCCAATCAGAGTGAGTATGCAAATTTACCCAACCAAGATGGCTATAGCCACAGAGAGAGCAGGAGGGAGGGTTGGGTTACCTCTGGCAGTGGAAGAAGCCAAGCTTTCCACAAACCCTGGGTGGCACTTAAGGCAACAAAGTTTCAATGGCTGCGGCCACTGAGCAAGGCTTGGGTTGCCCCTGACAATGAAGGAAGTCAAGCTTTCCGCACACCTGGTACTGTGTTTAAAATCTAGTGTATATCAATGGCTGTCTGAGCAGAAAAAACTTTGTATATCAAGGCTACAAAGTTTCAATTGTAGAAAATAAATAAATCCCAGATGCCAGGGCCTCCGCTTGGGTTGCCGGGGGGTGTGACCAGCCTGCAAACCACCACAGGCCCCTTTCCCAGGCCACCCCATGCCCCAAGGAAACACCCACCCTGATCCAGGACACCCTTCAGGGCAAACCAGCTGGCTTCCACCCATGTACCAAGCCTCTATCTTATCTAATAAGAGTAATAGGCAGATTGACCATCACTCCAACACACAAGATGGCTGCCCCCATGTGGTCAAAAGATCCTGCCCCCATGTGGACACAAGATGGACACCACAAGAAGGCCAGTAGGGGAGGGCAGTTGGCAGGGACCAGGCATACAAGGGAGGGCAGTTGGGGGGTGAACAAACCTGCAAGGGAGGGCAGTTAGGGGTGACCAGACTGGCAGAGGACAGAAGCTGGGGGTGACCAGAGCACAGAGGAGGGCAGTTAGGGGCAAATAAGCTGGCGGGGGAGCAGTTAGGCATCAATCAGGCTGGCAGGGGAGTGGTTAGGGGCAATCAGGAAGGCAGGCTGGGAAGCAGTTGGGAGCCAGCAGTCCTGGATTGTGAGAGGGATGTCCGACTGCCCGTTTAGGCCCTATCCTTGTAGGATAGGGCCTAAACGGGCAGTCGGACATCCCTCAAGGGGTCTCAGATTGAAGAGGGAGCAGGCTGGGTTGAAGGACACCCCCCCCCCAAGCATGAATTTAGTGCATCAGGCCTCTAATATAAATATAAAAGGCATGCCACATTCATTTGGAACTGAGTAAAAAGAGAACTCAAAAACAGTTGAAAATATAGGACTCTGCCCTTTTTAGCATCCCAACTGGTCAATAATACCAACATCCGAGTTGTCACTAAGCGGAATCCTAATTCTAGTTTTGTTGCTTAACGTTAACAGCTCCAATCTCAGGATCTCTCAAGAGCTCCCGAGGCTCACAAGTTTCTGGCTGGTTCCTGGAGTTCAGCTGACACGCAGCCATGGCAAGCTGAGAGATAATTGCCCAAGGTCACTCATGAGCAACGGTAGAGAAAATCAAATCCAAGGGTCACACGCTTATAAATGTTTTCATCTCAAGAACACTGAGAGAGAGAGAAAAAAAATGCTTGGCAATATGCTAGTCCTCAAGTGTATTTATTATGTGCAATATAATAAGCATTCACTAGTAAGAAGCCAAGAGCCCAAATGAAAATAAATGATACTTATTAGTGAATAATGGTTTGTTCCAGTCTCTGGGTCCAAAATAAAGTAACCTCATCAAAAGATAAATACCAGCACTGCCCTTGGAAGTCAACAGGTAATGGCAAATAGGAACAAATGGAAAGAAATAAGAAAAACAGCGGAGAGAGCTGGAAGATTGATTTTCCTTATAACAATGATATATTCTGTTTTTCTTTCCCCCAGCTTCTTGATTGGCGAGCACAATTACATTAACTAAAAGAATTTTTCTTTGATAGAGTTTGGTCCATTTCAATCATAGAGGGGCCTAAAAAGAGGAAGGAAAAATAGAACCGTTTCTGATAAGTATAATTTCTGGGAATGAAAAAATGACATTTTTCCATTTCTATAGATTCTATCTGATTTCAGATGTAGCAGTGGTCTGGCCACCTCATTTCCCTTTCAGACAAGTCGCTTTCAGATGGTAGATTGGCCTCAAACCAAGTATATTTTTTAGAGACAGGTCGAGCAGGAATTTCCAATCAACAACCTGGGTCCTGCTTAAGTTGTTTCTACTTGTCATTTTGCCGTGTAGACTGCATTTAAGGATATATAATTGTTTAATGGAGGTCCATGTCGTGAAATCGGGCTGATCCTCAGGAAGGCTTAGAACCAGGAATGGGGAAAGGAGTCAGAAGTCCAGCGTCTCCTCTCTTCTTTACCTCATCCAGCCTGTGTCTTTCCCTGTGAAATGGCCTTTTCTTCGCACATGCCTCCTCCCCCATATCCTGTAAAATAAAATCTGCCCCCCCGAGTCAGCAGCTGTTCCCCAGATTATGTCATTCCCTAAATTCAGACTCATAGCGACAATAGAAGCTAAATGTTCTTATCTGGCCATATTCCATGATGTAAACTGGAAGAGGTCAGAGTGGAGAATTGAAATATATATATTTCCTATATGTGAAATTTTGTATATATATATATATGTGTGTACATATATATATATATATATATATATATATATATTTATTTATTTATTTATATTTATATATATATAATTTATAAGTTACACTTACATATAACTACAGAATAATAAATACACTATAAGAAATACATATAAATGTGTATTATAAATACATAATATATAATCGCTATATCTTTTTTTTTTTACTTAAAATGCTGTGGAGAAGTCCAAGCTTACTATCTAGAGCAGTGGTTCTCAACCTTCCTAATGCCGCGACCCTTTAAGACAGCTCCTCATGTGATGGTGACCCCCACCCATAAAATTATTTTCGTTGCTACTTCATAGCTGAAATTTTGCTACTGTTATGAACTGTAATGTAAATATCTGATATGCAGGATGTATTTTCGTTGTTACAAATTGAACATCATTAAAGCATAGTGATTAATCACAAAAACAATATGTAATTATATATTTGTGAAATATTTATTTCTAATTACAAATAAATGAAATTTTTTGTCTTGAATCGTGGTGTAGCATGGGTAACAGACTTCATATGACAACAGTAAACTACATTGCTACACTTTGCTATACTGAGGAGCCGTTTGTTGGTTCCTAAGACCATGGGAAATAGGTGTTTTCCAATAGTCTTAGGCGACCCCTGTGAAAGGGTTGTTCAACCCCCAAAGGGGTCGCAACCCACAGGTTAAGAACCGCTGATCTAAAGAGACTCTGAGTGCTTGTCTGGGGTTGTTTAGTGGTTGAGCATCAACCCATGAACCAGGAGATCACAATTCGGTTCCAGGTCAAGGCACATGCCTGGGTTGTGAGCTCAGTCCCCAGCGTGGGGCACACAGGAGGCAGCTGATCAACGCTTCTTTCTCATCATTGATGTTTCTCTCTCTCTCTTTCCCTCTCCCTTATTCTCTGATATCAAAATATATTTTTTAAAGAAAAAGAAAAAGATGCCTGAGAACTTTTAATCATTCTGTCCAAGTTAGACATATGAGAGAAAGCCATCTTGGACCTAACAGACAGGATATGAAAACAAAACAACAACAGAGGAATCTGATCAACAGCAAAACCAAGACTTAGGATATGGCCACATTAGAGCGAGCCCAGCGGAAGCCCAAGTCATCATGGAGCACACACAGTCAAGTCATCCCCACTGTGCCCCGCCTGCTCTACCGATCCACAAACTGGTGGGCATAGCCGATGGTTGTTGCTTAACCACTAAGTCTTAGGATGGTTGCTATGCAGCCATAGATAACCAGAACAACTCTACAACCCTCACATTCAATCTTTCTCAGCCTTTTAAGATATTTCAGATATTTTTGTGGATGGCTGCAGTTCCTCCATTAGCAGTTGCCACATAAGGTTATTTCTCTAAAAATAATGAATCGTATTTCAGCTGAATTAGCATGGGTTTTGCTGTCATAATGGTTTGTTTTAAATACATATACATATTTCCGATATATATCTATATATTTCTATGCATAAAATAAACATTTTTAAAGATAGGGATTTTTGTCTGTGTTATCTTGGGCAAGTCGTATTAACGCCTCTACATTTTATTTTACTTATATAAAAAAATGGAATAATATCAGCTATTTCATGGGACTCTGGGAGGTTTCAATAAAATGATATGCATAAAATGCCTTTCACAGTTGCTAACGCATCAGAGGTATTTACCAAATGGTAGCTCTCTGCAGTGATCGTATTAATATATTTTCATTTCCATAACTATCTGTCATAAGAGCCAAATGCGCACAAACACCTAAAGAAACTGTTTCTGACACAGTAAAAATAAGTTTGCATGGAAAGGAGTAAAATCTGTGGCGATATTAAATTTTTGCACCTGCTTTTTTATACCATTTGGAATTAGCTTGAGAAATCTTGTCAGTCCTTCGCGACTCTGTCAGCTCGTTCTACCAGAAAGAAACCTCTTAACATTTTGAAGTTACCTCATCCTTATTGGAAACATTTGTGAAAAAGGATTTCACATATAGGAAAGAGAAAGTAAACAAGGATAAATCATAGAAATTTAATCTGTCACAGAGGCACTGGAAAGAGAAAACATGTGAGGGAGGGGTGGGAGAATCGTGCAAATATTTCAATCAAGTTAACACCAAGCATAAGTTAGATGAGACTGGAAAGATAATTACCTGCCTGGAAAAGCAATTAAATTATGGTTTTGTTTTTTTATTTTTTTTAACAGCACATTTTGCTGTTAAAAAGACGGAATGGAAGTAACTCTTCTTTCCAGTAATATAATATTTTAGGATTACCTTGTTTTTGGCAATATCTATACATAAGGAAATAGGAATATTTGGTGCAAAGGTAGAGCCATGCGGAATCAAAATACTGTGGACACAGCCCAGGCACGCATAGGCATTGCATTTCACTAGATCTTGATTAGATGTTATTATTTTACCTGCCCATATTAAGATGTTTCTTCTGAAACAAATGTTATCTTCCAACAGTTCCTTCTGCTTTACTGGAAAAGTGGAATCTGTGAATCATTTCTTGTTCATCTCAAATTATTATTCATTTTACTTGAGTCCTTTTTCAAGAGGGTGTCAAGGACTTTTATTTTTGTCATAGGAACCATGAATTTGCATTTCAAAGGTGGGAAATTGGAAATAAAATCCTCAGCTAATTATAATCAATGGCTGCATCTCTCTGCAGAAACCTGTGCATAGTCACAGAGATCAGAGAAGTGATGCATCTGTTTTACTCCTCTTTGTGTTTCAACAACAGTGTGGAAACTTTTATTAGTCTCCTACACATTCAATTTCTCACCATTTCCTGTCTATGTTTTTTTTAATGGTAGTTTTGTTTTTGTTTTTTAATATATTTTATGGATTTTTTTACAGAGAGGAAGGGAGAGAGATAGAGAGCCAGAAACATCAACGAGAGAGAAACATCGACCAGCCGCTTCCTGCACTCCCCACACTGGGAATGTGCCCACAACCAAGGAAAGTGCCCTTGACCGAAATCGAACCTGGGACCCCTCAGTCCACAGGCCAACGCTCTATCCACTGAGCCAAACCAGTTTCGGCTCCTGCCTATGTTTTATTGGCCTTTCGTTGGTCAATATTTCTAATTCTCTTTCTTAATAATTTCTCTCTTATTCCTTTCCCCTTTAATTTTCTTTGTTGTTTTATTTTTCTTATTGTGAGAAAAAAGTACAGGATAAAAGAAGGACCTAAGGAAGATGATAGGGAGTGTATTCTCTTATATTTCAGCAGGAAATTAGAAAGATATATTCACTGAAATCTCTACAGAAATAATAGACAAAGTATAAGTAGCTACTAGTAACTAGTATAAATAGTTAGCTTTTATATTTATTACATCTCTGAAAGAAAACTGTATTTCATAGGTATGTGTCCAGAATGGAGCTGGGCCAAGTCTCTGTCTTGTCAACTGGGTCCCGATCGGAGCTGGGCGTGGGAAGTGAAACAGTCATACTTGCATTATAAAAATTTTCCAAAAGCCTCATAATTACATAAAAAAGGGGGGATAGTGCAGTAATAGTATGTAAGGAAAAAGCATCCTGTAAGCAAATTACATCTAAAAAATTTTTTACTTAACAGGAAGACACCCATGAAAAACATACATAGTATTAAAATAAGTCAAAGGAAAATCATTTGGGCAAAAATAAAAAGGATCCAGAGTCAAATTTATAGAGAAAATTCCTTTACTAACTTTTGGTCGAGAATGTTTATATATTTCAGAAAAACAGCTCCAAGACCACGTGAATTCCTACAACAAAGAAAGTTCCAGCTATGAAGACGAGAGGAGAAGCAGTCCAGAGATAGAAGATGCTGATAACACGTTGCCATCCTAACAGTCAGCAGCTGTGCATCAATGCAGATTGCCCAGGACCAAACCAGAGAGGGTCGGACCTGCATTGCCACCATTTGTCCACCATCCAGAACTGAAATATCATTGCTAATACGTACATTCAAAATACTGTTGGAAATTGAAACTGGGACTCAAAGGACTGTTGGTCCAGAAAGAAAGACACTATAGACTCCTTCATTTACCTCTTAGCATAGCCATTGTTGCTTGTCTTATTTTTTGTTCTTAATATTTATTTCTAGTCTGTAGGTGCAAGATTTTTTAGAGGAAAAGAAAACGGGGGAGATGTCGGAAACCGAATATTGTTCTCACTAAATGGATGTAAACAGGAAACCAGAAGGATGGCCAACCTTAATTGCTCTGAAAGGTCAGAGCTAATCACTCACTTTTTAGTTGAAACATTATTGGTTGAAGCAACTCTATCTGTTTGTTTCATGTTAATTTCTGCTTTTGTTATTTCCTGCCTAAAGGCTAGTGGTGTGTCCCAAAGCCTTAATAAAAGGGAGAAAAAGGCCAAAGCAAGTGGCAGTCCTTTCCACTAGAGGAAGGCTCCCGCCTGGCCCCCCAATGTCGCCAAATTAATGTTTTCTAGTCTCTCATTTCGTTTGCGTGCAGCCTCCTTCAGAACCCGAACCCTGACCCGGGAACCCTGAACCACGCAAGACGTGGAAAGAGGTTCCCACAGGTAGTATTGCTAAAAGATAGAGAAAGCAGAGGAACTCTGTGAAACAGCAAGGAAAACTTGTAAAGACTAGTCATTTATAAATAGGAAAAAAGAAAATAAAACATGAAAACAATAATGCAACAATGAACAGAAACCATACAATATCCTGTAGAAGGAAAGAGTTAAGTAATGAAAACTTAATATAAAGTAAAAGTGGTTGCTACAAAACAAGTTCAAATTTCAAAGGTCAAAAGATACGGAGAAAAGAATTTCCATAACAGAAAATAAAATAAATTAATATAAATGAGGTTTGGTTGAAGAAGCTCAAATCAAACAACAAAACACCTCAGAAAATCACATCCATTCAAATTTAATCCATCTTCAGCTTAATCCATACTTCTATTTTGTATTTTAATAGTGTATACAGAAGCATTCTGGATTATAAAAATTTAATTTTTTGGCATTTGTAAAGATTAAAGAGTAGTCACAATATGATCTTTAAATTCCAAAGATCAAAACACAATGAACTTCAAGTGAGTTTCTGAATGTGAAAATAGGTGACCTATTAGGGTTGATTTCATATAATAAATCATTCATCAATGTATCAGTACACACTTTCATTAGAAATATATCAACAGGCTTTGGATCCAATATTCAACAATGCTGTTAGAATATATCTTAGCCATAGTATCTGCTCTAGGGATATGCTAATGGCATATGATTAACTTGTTTAGGTCAGAAGTGCCTCTACCTCTGAGAGAGTATTAAATTATTATAAAATAAATTTAAGTCCATTTCAAACCTGCATGCTTTCCAGTCTAGTCCTCATTAAGTAAAATTTTGTCTCAGGCTTCGGGCCCCATAAAGAGTCCCACTAAACATCCATAAGAGAAATAGTTAACTACAAGGGAGAAAATAGACTCAGACATTGACTTCTTATCCGTGGAATTAAAGTGGCAAAGTTAACAGCCAAAGAATGAGAGAAACATTGTGCTAATAGATATTTCAACTATTTCCCTTGGAAATGGCAAGACTAATATTAGCTTGCAATAACGCTAATGAATCTTATTAGCTGTTCAAGATGATGATGATGATGATGATGATGTTGATGATGATGATGATTACCCTAGGTTGAAAATAGGATTGCAACAAAGAATATTGTGCAAGATGTTCTCTGAAATTATAAATGAAATATGTGATCTTCCATATGTACAACATTCCTTTCAGACAATGTGCAAGGTCGCAGCTATTTCTTTGGTACATAATAACATAAAGATCATTCTAATCATGCAAATTCAATTCTGGTCATTGTTTCTGTGAAATACATATGAGAAGCAGCATATATGCTTTCTTTTCCCATTTCTGCAATATTGCTTCTAATCTGAGATATCCTCTCTCCCCCATTAAAGGGATAAATTAGCTCATATATGACAATGATTTAAGTCATCTCAAAATTTAGTTTGGGTAAATTTAGGTAGGTTTAATTCTTACTCTAGAATGTGTGGGGTTTTTTTTTAAATACACCTAAATTAAAATCCCCTGAAGTGTAATGATATTGCTCATCTCATGTCATTACATTTGTTTAAAAATGGCAGGACTCTACTTTCAAAAAAATTGATATCAACCATGTTATCCTTAGTTTTAATACCTTGATAAACAGCAGGTGGGTTTAGGCCATTATCATTTCAGGCCACTGTTATAAATATTTATAAAAGTTCCTATTTCAATAAGACAAGTTATTTTCTCCCAACCTGTCTGGTGCGATTAAGCAGTCTTTAATATTATGAAACTCTGTAGAACAGTATATATAGCCTTCCATCCTGATTGAGCTCCAAGATAGAAAATGGATAAAGAAGAAAGAATGTGCCCTAGCCAGTTTGGCTCAGTGAATAGACATTCAATCTGTAGACCAGACCTAAGCGTCGCACGTTTGACTCTGGTCAAGGGCATGCACCTTGGTTTCAGGCTCCTCCCAGGTCCATGTTCTGGTCAGGGAACATGCAGAGGGTAAGCAATGGATGTGTCTCTTTCACATCAATGTTTCTCTTGGTCTTTTCCTCTCTCTAAAAATCAACGGAAAAAATATCCTTGGGTGAGGATTTAAAAAAAGAAGAAAGAACACAATCAGCAGTTGGGATAACTGATGAAACTTTAGCCAATTTTATCAAATAATTTCAAATTTCTTCCTATTAAACAAAATTATTTAATGTAATTAATTGTGACTTTTCTTGAGGTCACATATAAGCATCCTCCCTCCATCCATCCCATCCATCCCAACTGTCTTTCAAAAGGACTATCAAGAGACTTGTCTACCTTTATCACACAGCAGAAGAGAACCATGCAGTTTAAAATGAACTATTAGAACTCGTCTGGAGTAAATAATGACTCCTTCATGCAAAATAACTATCTCTAGGATACTATTTCTATGCCAGGTAGGTTTTTTTTGAGTATTTAACTCCTCTAGGATTCAATCCTAAAAGAACTTACTGACTTTTTTGATACTTATAGCTGCCTAGCAATCAGCATATAGTCTCAATAGGTTATGATCCTCTAACATGGTGACTTGAAAGGGGAAAAAAGCAGTGGTGTAAAGGAGTTGAATCAGAAGTCAGTAAAAGTGGATTCAAAACTTTGTTTGTTTGTTTGTTTGTTTGTTCTTTTTTTAGCTGTATGATCTTGGGCATGTCACTTACCAAATCTGAGCCTTAGTGTCCTCACTTATTAGATTGGTGAGTGATGAAGATGAACCCTGAACTTTGAAATGATACCATGCTTCCTTTTTATCACATTATGCCATTTTGTTTACGACTCTAATTTAGAATTTTTCAATATTAATACAATAGATTTCCAACTGATCTACATTTTCAATTCCTTCTGAGTATTATTTTGTCTGATGTCCCTATATTTGTCTTCCAAAGCACTGTTTTCATACCTATACCAGTAATTCTTGAAATTCATGATTTCAGATTGGGTGAGCACTTGCCCCATTGAAGGGGGCAGCTGTTACTGGGCTTAATCAAATGTTGTCAGTCAGAAATCTAATCATAATGTTGCCCATTTTATTTTCAAGTATCTAAAAACCTAAGTTTTTATCAAATCTATGAATTTTAAAAATCATATCAATCAGAATAAGAGTCATACAGTTCATAAACTGGATGGATGAAAAATCAACAACTTATGTAATAATCAAGAAGAAAGAAAGAGTGAGGAGAAACCAAGATGATGACATAGGTGAACATCTAAGCTGCTGCCTCACAACTAAAAGACAGAACGAAAGAAGAATCCAAGATGGCAGCATAGGTAAACACCTACACTGCTGCCTCACACAACAATTTCAAAACTACAACTAAAAGACAGAACAGACATCATCCAGAACCACAGGAAAGCTGACTGAGTGGAAATTCTACAACTAGAGGGAAAGAGAGGGGCTCATAGAGACCCAGAGGAGTTGCAAAAAGCTGAGGTTCTGAGACACGCTCGTGGACTGCCAATGGCATTGAACCCCCTTATCCTGTGACACTAAAACCCAGGTCCAGCTGAAACTCATACAGGGGGAGTTTGGACTGTGAAAAGGGAGAAGTGCACGGAAATTTAGGGGAGTCGCAAAAGGACAGAAGTCTGGTGGTGCGCACAGCACTGCACGCAGAAGACCGACTGCTAATAGTACCGCTGGCTTTCACAAGTGGGCAGGAGACAGAACCTCCCAACTGCGCCACTTCTAACTCCATTAAACCCCAGTTTCAGGCAAAACCCTGGGGACCCAGGTTCATATGGTCGCGGAGCGCAAGGGAGCCAGAAAGCCAGCAATCTAGAGGCACTGCGAGAGCACGTGCGTGCACACAGGGATTGCTCCAGCGATTACCCAGTCTCGTGAGACTAAGGGGCCATGGAGGGTGGGGCCAACTGGAAGGCAAAGGTGGTCCCTTAAGCCCTGAGACTCCATCTATCCCAAGCTGAACAGAGAGGCTTTTGCAGTTCTGCAAGTCTTGGATCATAAGCCTGAATCCAACACAGAAGTTCTCCCGGCATAGAGAAAATGCAGAGACAAAGGAAGGAATCACAAACAAAAGAAATGGAGGAAAACAAATGACTGAATATAGAGTTCAAAACCATGGTTATAAGGTTTTTCTAGAATATCTTAGAAAAGATGAATAAATTTAGTGAGACCCAAGAGGAGATGAAAAAGAACCAACTAGAGATGAAAAAGGACCAACTAGAGATGGAAAAGGACCAACTAGAAATTAAACATACACTGGCTGAAATAAAAAATATTACACAGAGACCTAACAGCAGACTAGAGGAAGGCAAGAATCAAGTTAAAAATTTGAAATACAAAGAATCAGAAAACACTCAACTAGAAAAGCAAAAAGAAAAAAGAATCCAAAATTGTGAAGATAATGTAAGGAGCCTCTGGGACAGCTTCGGGTGTACCAACATCAGAATTGTGGGGGTGCCAGAAGAAGAGAGAGAGCAAGATACTGAAAACCTATTTAAAGAAATAATGACTGAAAACTTCCTACATCTAGTAAAAGAAATAGACTCACAAGTCCAGGAAGCACACAGAACCCTAAACAAAAGGAATCTAAAGAAGATTACACCAAGACACATCATCATTAAAATACCAAGAGCAAAAGACAAACAGAGAATATTAAAAGCAGCAAGAGAAAAACAGTTCATTACCTACAAGGGAGCACTCATAGGATTGTCAGCTGATTTCTCAACAGAAACAATGCAGGACAGATGGGAGTGGCAAGAAATATTCAATGTGATGAATACCAAGAACCTACAACCAAGAATATTCTATCCAGCAAAGTTATCATTGAGAATTGAAGGGCAGATAAAGAGCTTCATAGATAACAAAAAGCTAAAGGAGTTCATCAACTCCAAATCAGTATTATATGAAATACTGAAAGGTACACTTTTAGAAGAGAAAGAAGAAAAAGGTAAAAGATAAAAAATTATGAACAACAAATACATATCTATCAACAAGTGAATCTAAAAATTAAGTGAATTAAAAATTTGATCAACAGAATAAACTGGTGAATATACTAGAATCAGGAGCACAGAAAGGGAGTAGACTGATAATTCTCAGGGGGGAAGGGGTGAAGGGTATACAGGGACAGACTGGACAAAAATCATACACCTATGGATGAGGTCAACGGGAGAGAGGTAAGGGTAGAGGGAAAGGTAGGAGCCGGGTGGAGGGGTGCTATGGAGGGTAAAAAAGAGAAACAAATTTAATAATCTGAATAATAAAGATTTAATTCAAAAAAAAATAAATAAATAAATAAATAAAATGTTGAAAGGAAAAAAATAAAATAAAAATAAAAGACAGAATGGTGCCATCTAGAACCACAGGGAAGCTGGCTGAGACAAAATTCTACGACTAGAAGCAAAGGGAGGGACTCACAAAGACTCAGAGGAGCTGTAAAAACCTGAGATATGAATACACAGTCGTGGAGAGAATGGGCGTGGCTGGCTTCCTCTAGGGGAGGGAGATGGAAATAATAAAGATCAGAGCAGAAATAAATGTCATAGAGAACAAAAATAATACAAAAGATCATAAAACCAAGAGCTAGATCTTTGAAAAGATAAACAAGATTGATAAATCTCTAGCCAAGCTCATCAAGAAGCAGAGAGAGGACCCAAATAAACAAAATCGGAAATGAAAGAGATGAAATAACAACAGACCCACAGAAATACAAAGGATTATTTTTAAAAATATACTATGAACCACTCTATTCCAACAAATTATACAATGTAGAGAAAATGAACATATTCCTAGAAAATACAATCTTCCAAAATTCAATCAGGAAGAATCAAAAATTCTGAGTAGGCCAATAACTATGCAGGAAATTGAAGCAGTCATCAGAAAACTTTGAGCAAACAAAACCCCAGGACCAGATGGCTTCACAAAGGGAGTTTTATCAAATATTCAATGAACTAAATCCTAGCCTCCTCAATTTCAAAAAATTCAAGAGGAAGGAACACTTCCAAACTCATTCTATGAACCCAGCATCACCCTAATACCAAAACCAACACAATGAAAGAGAATTACAGGCTAATACCCCTCATGAGCATAGTTGCCAAAATTCTCAACAATGTTCTAGAAAATCAGATCCAGCATTACATCAGAAAGATCATACACCATGACCAAGTAGGATTTATACTGGGAATGCCGGGATGGTACACTATCTGCAAATCAATAAACGTGATACATCACATAAACAAACTGAGAGATAAAAACCACATAGTCATATCAATTGATGCAGAAAAAGCATTTGACAAAATCCAACATCCTTTCTTGATAAAAACTCTCAGCAAACTGGAAATAGAGGGATCATACCTCAACATAATAAAAGCCTTATATTAAAAACCTACAGCCAACATCATATTCAATGGGCAAAAACTAAAACAATTTCACCTAAGATCAAGAATGAGACAGGGATGCCCAGTTTCATCACTCCTGTTCAACATAGTACTGGAAGTGCTAGCCATAACAATTAGGCAAGAAGAAGAAATAAAAAATATCCAATTTGGAAAACAATGACAGTAAAACTGTCATTATTTACAGATTACATGATACTGTACAAAGAAAACCCTAAAGAGTCCATCAAAAATTATTAGGCTTAATAAATGAATTTGGCAATGTAGCAGGATACAATATTAATGCCAAGAAATCTAAGACATTTTTATACACCAATAGTGAACTTAAAGAAAGAGAGATTTAAAAAGCAATCCCATTTACCATCACATCAAAAAAATTAAGATATCTAGGAATAAACTTAACTAAGGAGGTAAAAGACCATCACTCAAAACAGTGAAAAAAGAGAAAAAGGAATACATAAACAGATGAGAGAACATACTATGTTCATGGATTGGTAGAATCAACGTCATTAAAATGTCCATACTACCCAAAGCAATCTATAGATTCAATGGACTTTTTAAAAAGTACCAACTACATATTTCACAGACCTAGAATGAACTCTCCAAAACTTCATTTGGAACAAACAAAGACCCCAAATAGCTGCAGCAATCCTGAGAAAGAAGAACAATGCAGGAGGGATCTCAATAGCAGATATCAAGCTGCATTACAAATCAACTGTTCTCAAAACTGCCTGGTACTGGCCCAAGAATAAACATAGAGACCAATGGAATAGAATAGAGAAGCCAGAAATCGACCCAAACCACTATGCTCAATTAATATTTGATAAAGGAGACAAGAGCATACAATGGAATCAAGACAGTTTCTTCAATAAATGGTGTTGGGAAAATTGAACAGATACACGCAAAAAAAAAAAAGAAAAGAAAAGAAACTAGACCACCAACTTACACCATTCACAAAAATAAATTCAAAATGGATGAAAGAGTTAAACATAAAATGGGAAACCATAAAAATATTATAGGAATCCACAGGCAAAAAAATTTTATCCATATGCCAAAGCACTATCTTCACCATTAGGGTTCCTAGGGCAATGGAAACTAAAGAGAAAATAAACAAATAGGACTACATCAAAATAAAAAGCTTTTGTACAGCAAAAGAAAACATCAACAAAACAACAAGAAACCTACTCCATGGGAGAATGTATTTGCCATTGTTAACACCGATAAGGATTTAATCTCCAACAGTTTCAGGGAACTCCTACAACTTAATAAAAGGAAGATAAACAACCCAGTCAAAAAGTGGACATCAGACCTAAATAAATACTTTTTGAAGGAGGACATAAGGAAGGCCAAGAGACATAATAAAAACGTGCTCAAAGTCACTAATCATTTGAGAGATGCAAATCAAAACAATGATGCGGTACCATCTCATACCTGTCAGAGTAACTATCATCAACAAATTAACAAATGACAAGTGCTGGCAAAGATGTGGAGAAAAAGGAACCCTGGTGTACTGCTGGTGGGAATGCAGACTGGTGCAACCACTGTGGAGAACAGTATGGAGTTTCCTAAAAATGGAACTCCCATTTGACCCAGTGATCCTACTTCTAGGAATATATCCCAAGAAACTAGAAACACCCATCAGAAAGGATATATGCACCCCTATGTTCATAGTATCACAGTTTACAATAGCTAAGTGCCCATCAGCAGATGAATGGATTAAAAAACTGTGGTACATCTACACAATGGAATACTATGCTGCAGTAAAAAAGAAGAAATTCTTGCCAAAACCAGTTTGGCTCAATGGATAGAGCATCAGCCTGCAGACTGAAGGGTCCCAGGTTCAATTCCAATCAAGGGCATGTACCTTGGTTGTGGGCACATCCCCAGTAGGGGGCGTGCAGAAGACAGGTGATTGATGTTTCTCTCTCATTTATGTTTCTAACTCTCTATCCCTCTCCCTTCCTTTCTGTAAAAAAATAAATAAAATAGCCAAGACTGGTTTAGCTCAGTGGATAGAGCGTCGGCTTGCAGACTGAAAGGCTCCAGGTTCAATTCCGGTCGGGGGCATGTACCTTGGTTGCAGGCACATCTCCACGGTGGGGCGTGCAGGAGGTGACTGATTGATGTCTCTCTCTCATCGATGTTTCTGACTTTCTATCTCTCTCCTTCTCTGTAAAAAATCAATAAAATATATTTTTTAAAAAATCAATAAAATATATTTTTAAAAAAGAAGGAATTCTGAGTATTTGCAACAGCATGAATGGAGCTGGAAAGCATTATGCTAAGGAAAATAAGTCAATCAGCAAAAGATAAATATCACATGAACTCACTCATTTCGTGAACATAATGAACAATATAAACTGATGAATAAAAACAGATACAGACACAGAGAAGCATTGACCAGACCATCAAACCTCAGAGGGGAGGTAGAGGAGGGTGGGGGTAAGAGGGAGAGATCAACCAAAGGACTCGTATGCAGGCATAAACACCTCACCAATGGGTAGAGACACCAGGGTGGAGAGCGCATGAGTGGGAAAGGGGGGGTGGCAGGGAAAGGGGAGGATAAGGACATATAGGTAATACCTTAATAAAGACAGAAAAAGATAAAATCTTGTCAAATAAATTTTAAAAACTGAACACACTCCAGGGATCAAGCATCTCTGAGACTATTATAGCCCCGAGGATAGATGAGTGCTTGAAATCTCTACTTTCATGCTTCTAAAGGCCAACTGTGCATTCTGAAAGGCATCAGCATAAATGTAACAGCAGATTGCAACCCCTGAGTACAGTGGTCGACAAACTCATTAGTCAGCAGAGTGGTTAATTAAACTAGATGTGACCACTGATCTAGTAGGTTGGCAGTTAATGCAACCCCTTGTTTTACACTAGAGACCCGGTGAACAAAAACTTGTGCACTAGCAGGAGACTCCTCAGCCCAGCCTGCCCCCTCAGGAGATGTCCTACTGACAGCCACTGTCTGGCCTCCATCTGGGGGAGACGATGGGGGGATCAGGGGAAGGCACTCCCCCCCCATCACCCATTGCCAAAGTCGGCCTCCGTGGCTGCCGGCCCTGGGCCCTTGCTTCTGAGCACTGGCCCCACCCCCGCCCACTTGTGGTGGGGGGCGATCTGGGGCCAGGCCGGCTGGGGGAGGTACTGTTGGAGGTTGAGGTACCACAGTTGCACCGCATCCAGCCTCTGTGGAGGCTCTGGGACCCCAGCGCCACCTCTCCCAGTGCCCCCTCTGTGGAAGGAGAGGCTACGGTGTGGTGGGACTGGACTAGGCTTGTGGCCTTCGCTTCTCCTGCTCCCAGTCCTCGCAGCCTCTGTGGCTTTGTCCAGAAGGATGTCCGGAAGACGTCTGGTCTAATTAGCATATTACCCTTTTATGAGTATAGACAATGAAAACTAAAATTTAGACCATTGAAATACCTTCCCCAAGGTCACACGGCAAATTGGTAACAAAACTGGAACAAGAGTACAAGTCTCATACTTTCCAGTAAAACTTCTGGACCTTTTACGTCTTTCTCCTCATTTTCCCAAGATGCCTTTGATGGATAGAAAATGTCATGTTTTTCAAATTGCAGTGTCTCATTTCTGGAAACTAGGATCACTTCCTACATTGTTTTGCTTATTCACTTATATAAAACTTAATAGGCAATATTAAATTAGACATAAATAAAATATATGTAGTTTATGATACATGTGCACTTTATATATAATAGGAAGTTTATTTTAAGATGCACAATATGAGCTTTTAACAATGTGAATTCTCCTTACAAAATCTTCAATTCTGGAAGAACAATATTTCCATTACATTCTCCATTGTTATGAACAACAGCTTTCTCTTTCTTATATTATTTGCCAGAAATATGCATATTTCCTCAATGGCACTATTTAAATCTCAGTGGAAGAATGCTAATCCTGTAAAATCACTTGTACAATTCCAAACTGATCCATTCTTTTAGATGTCATTTTTAATCAGTAATTTAAATTTGAGTTCTCAAATGCAAAACGTAAGTAGCTAATGGCTGCCAAAAAAAAAAAAAAAGAAAATGGAGGAAAAATATTATGGTAACAAGAAATTATTTTTTAAGTGTCACTGCATTCAGTATGTTTTAATCCACTGTTATTCAAACACTATAGGAAAAATGTACACATGGGTCCTTTTTACAGTATTGCTCAACAAGAATGAAAATTAATGAATAGCAGAAATGAAAATGAATATGTCTGGGAACATTAAGCTGCTTGAATCATTTGTAATCCCATTAAAGTGTATGAATGTTCTCAGACCGGTTTCTCCTCTTTGAAAATGCTAAATCAGAGCATAGAAAGTAGAAATCTATGGGCCATAGCTTGTGTACACATATTTTTATGTCATACACACACACACACACACACACACACACACATTCACACACACATACACATACATATATGGAGAGGGGTAGGGGAGAGAGAGATTGAGACCTTATTTTTTTTTTGAGGTTGTTGTTGAAATTACTAAGTTGCCTACTTTTTACAAATGCACTGGAGACTGACTTCTCTTAAATAATGGGAAAATCTGGAAATACCTAATCAGGCCTAAGTCACCCCTTGCCAACAAATAACTTGTTGGCAAGTTGTTTATTATTATTATTATTATAGATTTTCTATGAGGAAACAAAATAGAATGTATCAACTTCTTTATTTCCCCCTTTTCTTTACAATGTTCAGTAGGGTATTCAGGTCTGTATATTCAAGTTCTAGGTTTCCCTTATCCCTAAAGGGTATTTTTTTTTATATATTTTTATGGATTTCAGACAGAGAAAGGGAGAGGGGGAGAGAGATAGAAATATCAATGATGAGAAAGAATCGACTGGCTGTCTCCTGTATGTCCCCTCCTGGGGATCCAGTCTGTACCCTTGGCATGTGCTCTGACCAGGAATCCATCTCCTGGTTCCTGGTTCCTGGCTTGATGCTCAACCAACTGAGCCACACTAGCCAGGGCTAAGTATGCATTTATTGAGTGACCATATGCTCCAGTTTGCCTACATCCCTCTCTATATCTGCTTTTCTAGCATAATTATTAATAATGCCCCAGTCCATTTTACTCTTAAAAAGTGGCATGGTTTGTAAGATAAATTACACGGTCAAACTATATAAAAATCAGGCAACACAATTATCTCACTGTTGATTGTGCTAGTTGTTTGGTATTCCCAAGACTTAAATAAAATATTTTCCCCTCAATAACTCACATTTAACTCTATCTCCCCTTTAAGTACCAATTTAACCAATTATTTCTACATCCATTACCTTTTATTCATCACCAATGAACCGGGTGTTGAAACACCTGTTTTTCGTTTATCTTTGAACATATAATATAGTCTGCCCCCCAAACTTAAGTGTTGATGATTTTTTCTGTTATCTGGGAGTGTCAGCGATATAATGCGTTACCATTAAAAACATGTTATAAAGGATTACTTTTCAATCAGATTGTCAAATTTAACCTATACCTACTAGAAGGCATGAAAGATTGGCAAAGGGTAAAAACTTAATTGTCTTACTTAAGAAGGTGCTAGTATGCATTTCTAGCAGGGGTATTAACTGGATAAAGCGCCTCAAAAGGGTGTTGAAAAGGAACCCTAGATCAAAGCAGGAACTAGCTGGCTAGCCATCAAATTATGAGTTTTATCTTCCTGTCATCTGATGAAAGAAAAGAGAATTTGGACCTGACTCTGAAACCAACGATGAAGATGAAAAAGAGCTTTTCTAATTTAACTAACACATTATAGCGGAAGTCACTCCATGAATTGGTAGAAGGAGTTCAATAGGAAAACCGGAAGCAAGATTTGCAAAAATAACAAAGAAAACTTCCCATCTCTGTTTGTGAGGGAGATTTCCCTCCTGGAAAGAAGTATGCTCTACAGCAGCGGTTCTCAACCTGTGGGTCGTGACCCCTTTCACAGGGGTTGCCTAAGACAATCAGAAAATGCAGATATTTACATCACGATGCATAACAGTAGCAACATTTCATGGTTGGGGGTCACCACCACATGAGGAACTGTATTAAAGGGTCGCAGCCTTAGGAAGGTTGAGAACCGCTGCTCTACAGGAAGAATTTACCTTTTGGACAGTAGAGAAGAATATATTTTATAATTCAAAATAAACACTACCCTGTATTATCTGTTAATACATGTCTTACAAAACTATTTTGAGGTTATTATTATTCATTATTTGCTGTTGCATCCGTTCTTTTCTTTCTTGCAACACGAAAACTAACCTCATAGCATCTTAAACTGCAAAGAATCCCAGCATACATTTTGGCCAATGTCCCTAGAGGTCAAGTTCATTTTGCTGTTTACCTGCTGGGGATTGACTAAATAAGCAACGTTTCTATGTTGTGCATTTCAAATTTCATTACATGACGTTTTGTCCGACACTCTTTGAAGTTAACTCCATTGGCCTAGCTTCCAACGATGAATCTTGAAAATGAACTGTAGCCTGCTTCGTGAGGTACTGTCTCCAGGAATGTTTTCTGCTACTATGATCACAGTGCTGAGATGTCATAGGACACACATGGAATCTTTCACTGAATACAAATGTGTGGGTCTCATCTCTACTTAGCTTCAATCAATATTTCTAGACTTGTTAATGTCTATTTAAAGGCACTATAAAACTTCAGTGTTTTGTTTCATTTTTTTCATAGAGAATTCTCTGGCATAAGGTAACTAAATCAAACCCTACCTCTCAGGAAAACACCACAGATGGTCCCCATCCCTGACTCTGTTCCTCAGCCATTCAAACATATCCTGGGTATTTCACAGCCCCCTTCTCGCACCATCTTTGGAACTCTTATAGTCATTCCTGCAGTTCATCGATCTCATCAGTCACAATCTTCTCCTGGCCGATCTGTGACCAACCTGGCTTTCTTCCAAGAAGAATGACTTCCTACCTCCCTCTTTACTTCCTGCCTCTCCCCCCACTTCAGAAAACTTCCCTTGAAATTTGTACAGTGTTTTCTAGAAAGCATCCATTTTGTGATAAACCACATTAAAAGAATGGGAAATAGAACCTTACACCCTGCTTGTGGGAATGTGTACCAGTATGTCACTTGGAGAAACATAGGCATTTCCTCAAAAATTAAATGTAGTTACCATTTGATTCAGCAATTTCACTCCTAGTTATAAATCTAAGAGAAAGAAAAACCTATATTCACATAAAACTTATCCATGAATGCATTTCCACCCAAAAGGTGGAAACAATGCAAATATCCATCAGCTGAGAATGGATAAATGTGTTATATCCGTACAATGGAGTATTATTCAGCCACAAAAAAATGAGAAGTGCTATTACATGCTACAAGTGGAGTGAAACTTGTAAATACTATACTGAGTCAAAGAACTTGCCACAAAGACCACATATTATATGAGTCCATTTATAGGACATGTCCAGAATAGGCAAATTTGTACAAACAGAAAGTACATTAGAGTTTGCCTCAGAAAGAAGGGTGATGAAAAAGAATAAGGAATGACTATTACTGGAAAAAGAAGTTTCTTTTAGGACAGAAGTGGTCTAACATTGACTGTGGTGCTGAAACCGGTTTGGTTCAGTGGATAGAGTGTTGGCCTGCGGACTGAAAGTTCCCAGGTTCTGGTCAAGGGCATGTACCTTGGTTGTGTGGGCACATCCCCAATAGGGAGTGTGCAGGAGGCATCTGATGGATGTCTCTCTCTCATCCATGTTTCTAAGTCTCCCTCTTCCTTCCTCTCTGTAAAAAATCAATAAGATATATTTTTTAAAAAATAAATAAAATTCACTGGTGATGACTGTACAAATCTATGAATATACTTTGAATTATATACTTTAAAATGAGTAAACTGTATAATAAATAAAGTTGTTACAGTTAAAGAAGAGTATAAAGTAGCATGAGAAACATACATGCATATATACATAAGTATTCTATACATAAACAATAACCAATTTGAATACTTATTTTTTTCAATTAGCATTAATTGAGTACCTAGAAAAGCAAGAGGAATATATTGAATATAAGAAATAATAAAAAATTAATTTTTACAAAGAATGAAGTAAATAAAGTGCAGGTAAGTCTAGAGAAGAGATGTGGCATATCTTCAGTGTAATCTTAGCTCCACTGGTCAATAAAGTAACCTCAACCTGGACACTTAACCACCGTCAGTCAAAGGCCACCTGTCCCCAATAACTCCCCTGACCACCGCAAATACACTATCCCTACTTGTCATCTATTCCAGAACATTCGGGTCATTTTTGATGTTTGGACAATTATAGTTGTTGTCCTTGGATTTGAACACCCATTAATTGGGGATATCAGGGTGCCCAGTTAGTACTCAGCTTTCCCTGGGTTAGTTGGGGAGAATGAAGGGGAATATTTCTGAGTGGGGCTTCCAAGAAATCTTTCTGGAAGGGGCAGAGTCCCTGGCAATTCACTTTGGTTCTTTGTTCCTCACCCTTCCCTTTGGTGCTTGTGGAGGATGCAGACACCATATTTGGAGAAGCAGCAGCCGGATGGTCCACGAGGAAACGCATCCCTTGCTAAGGATGGGGCAGAAAGAAGATGAAAGGATTTCTCCCAACATCAGTGGAGTAAACCCCACAGTCCTGGACACCGTACCTATAGCCTGCCTCTCCTTTGCCTAAGCTCCCATTCTCTAGGTTTCCCGTTCCTTGAAACAGACCACATTCAATTGGTTTTCTTTTCTGATACTACCCTGTTTCCCCAAAATAAGACGGTGACTTATATTAACTTTTGCTCCCAAAGATGCCCTAGTTCTTATTTTCAGGGGATGTCTTATTTGTCCATGAAGAAGAATACAGTACACATTTTTTGTTGAACAAAAAAAAGGAAATTTATTACCTCTACAGTGGTACCTTGAGATATGAGTTTAATTCGTTCCATAACCTTGAGGCATGGGAAACTATGAGATGCTTGAGTCACACTAAACTGGTGGGTCTGGGTCATGTGCAACTGGCCGATGCGCACGATTACTTGTATCTCAAATGTTGCTCATATTTCAAAACCAAAATGGCTCGCTCGACGGCTCGTATCTCAAAAATCTCATATGTTAGGGCACTCGTATCTCCAGGTACCACTGTACACGGTACGGTAGTAATTGTCATCACAAACCAGCTCACTGATTGGCCACAGCGCAGCTGGAGCTGTTCAGGCAGTGCAAGGTCTCTTTAAATCAGGAATCAGGCCTTACGGTAGTTTTGGAGGCCTTATATTCTGGGGAGGCCTTATTTTCAGGGGGGGATGCCTTCTATTACAGCGAAAGACAAAACTGAAAGTAGGTCTTATTTTCAGGGGATGTCTTACTTTCGGGGTATCTGAATAACATAATGGTATCAATCTCTATGTTGTTTAACTGGCGCAATGCTTAGCACATTGTCTCAGAAAATGTGTATTATGTGTATTTTGAGCAGGGGTCCTATCCCAAGCCTTACATGACAAGCATCCCTGACACCTAATGGCTGGGAAAGAGACACGTATGTGTAAAACCAACCAGAGAGATATACATCTTAAAATCTGATTGGTTTCCAGTTACACTTCCCTTTGGCGAGGGAAGACTTCCATATTATACACTTAACCTTGGAGCCACTGCCGGTTCCCCATGGCCTCGAAGAAGTCAATAAGCAATTGATAAATTTTCTGTCACTGTGGGCAATTAATAGGAGTTACACAGCATTGGTTACATCAATTTTCCTGTAGCCGAGGAGCAAAAAATTGATTTCACAAACTTACTGGTGCGTATTGATTCAATGTCTATCTTTAGGCTATTTCTATTTAATGCTTTTGTGCAGTCATTGAAAAAGAGTCTCGGGACTGTCAAATAAAATCTAGTTCGGCGGAGTTTTTATCTATTACTCGGCTTTTGCAAGTATTTTTTTCGGACCAGTAATGCACTTTCAAGCTGAGGGATATGGATATTCTCACTCCTAAAATATTTTCCTACCTGGCAAATAAGCAGAGGAAACAGCTAAACATTATTCATTTAAGTCTGAAATCTCAGATGACACATTTGCAGAGGTATGAGAGTAGGTGTTATTTTGGGGGAAAAAAGAATAGGATTTGTATGTTTTAAGCCTCCCTCGGGTTTCGGTAAATGTTTTGAGATAAAGGAACACAAATCTATTTCTAACACTTTATTATCAGAGGTGCTGGCTCATCTTCCCAAGGAGGCCTGGGTGGCATTCAGCGAGAAGGGAGGCGTCTGGATATATATTATATTCACCAATAACAGACCTTAAAAACATCTCTAAAAACTTCCTTTTTGAAATATGTCCCTGGAAACAGGGATGAAGTGTTCACTTCTGTGTCAGGTCCATCCTGGGGATAACTGTGTGAGCAAGACCGCCAGGACTCCTGCCCTCATGTAGGTTACACTCAATAGAAGAACAGGTGGATAAAGAAGGGGAGACAGACAGACAAACAGCATCATTTCAGTGTTAATGCTGTGAGGAACAGCATCGGAATCTACCAATGGAAGGGACTGAGTGGGAATTTGTTATCCGATTAGAAATGATGAAAGAGTCTTTTCAGAGGAGGTGACATGTGAGCTAAAACCTGAAGGACATGAAGAGGGCCACACAAAAACCTGGAGATAAAAATTCTAGAAAATATACACCGTGCGAAGACCCTTAAGGCAGGATCAAGCTGGTGTGTGGAGTGAGCAAGGGGTAAATGGCAGAGAATAAAATAAGAGCTAGCAACCGAAGCAGATCATGAACATCTTACATGAACATATGATAAAGACATATGGATTTTTTATTTTATGTGACATGAGTAGCCACCACAGTAGCCATGAAAGCTACTGGACATGATTCAGATCATGTTTCTTTGATCCCAATGTCCCTACTTAATCTTATATTTCATAGGAATTAGTTAACATTATTTTGAAAATATGAAGAATGTAATTGTTTCCCTGACCAGCGTGGTTGCAAGCCGTCCCATGTACCAAAGGGTGTAGGTTCAATTTCCGATCAATTCTGTATCAGAGCACATGTGTGGGTTGCTGGCTCTGTATCCAATAGCAGGTGTTCAAGAGGGAGCCAATTAATGTTTTGCTCCCACACTGGCACTTCTCTCTCTCTCTCTCTCTCTCTCTCTCTCTCTCTCTCTCTCTCTCTCTCTCTCTCTCTCTCTCTCTCTCCCCACCGCCCTTTCCTCTCTTTCTAAAAATCAAGAAAAATATTTTAAAATAATGTGTTTGCTATAATCACTCAAAAATAATAATAATAAAATGGCAACTTTTTTGGTAAAAGTGATTCTCACCTGGGAAATCTTGCCCCATAGGACTATTTGGCGCTATGTGGAGACAGTTTTGGTTGTCACAGTTGCACGATCCTGCTGGCATCTTGTGAAGAGAGGCAAGGGATGCTGTTAAACATCATACACTGCACAGGGCACAGCCACCCCCACAGAAATGCCCACCTGGTCCAAACGTCAATAGTGCCAAAGATGAGAAACCCTGATTACTACAAGAAATGCAAACTATAGAACTCAAAGGGCACATTGCCTTTTTAAAATAATAGCTTTTTTTTTATTTGATTTGATGCAGGTCTCTATTTACTCACACTTCAAACATCTCCCCTGTAAACGGGTGCATAAATACAGAAACAGACCCAAAGCAATCAATGTCAGGTGTTATGGACTGACCTGTGAATCTCCCAAATTCATAGATTGAAGCCCTAACCCCTGATATGACCATATCTGAAGATAGTATCTTTAGGAGGTTATTAAGATTAAGTAAGGTCAAAAATGGAGTTCTAATTTCATAGCATTCGGCCTTATATGAGGAAGAGAAAAGAGTGAGATCCTCTCTCTCTCTTACCCCTTTCCCCATTTCTATTGTTTAACCTATTAGGTCTACAGTGTTTTGTTATATAACAGTCCAGGCATGCTAAGATATTTGCATATGAATGTTCCAAATAGTGATTAATATAGACAGAGAGAAGAGCTTGAGAAACACACATTTTAAAGTCACAGCAACTTTCAACCTAAAGCTCACCAAAACTATTCCATTCAACTTGAAAGCTCACCAAAACTACTACATCCATCCTTTTCCACACTCTGTCCTGGGACAGAGAAATCTACAGTGTATACACAACACCCCTGATTTATTCACAGCAGCAACCCCTGCTCCCCAAAACCCATTATTTCCTTGATGACGAGGTAAACATTCAAGCATATGGCTGCATGCAATAAAACAGCAGTTATGCTACGTATATTTCCATTTTAGAACAACAAAATTTATAGTGTGGGATTTATTTTCTAATTGAAATTTACTATCATTTCTTCCTGAGACATTATTCCTAGAGATGTAAAAGTATTTTATGTTTCAGCCATTGCAATTTTATTCTTTATAATTAATAACACAATCACCGTGTATTTTTCATTTTGATGCATTACAGGAGTCCTAACAGTAGGGAGAATTTGCAAAATGCGCTGTGTTTTGTTGCTTAATACCTTATTAGAAAAACTGTCTTGACTCCAAGTTAGTTCCATTTGCTACATTACAATAGACTGTAAGTTATTTTGACAGGGAAGCAGAAAAAGGAAGTCTATACTTATAAATATAAATAAGAGCCCAGACAATAAAAAACATGTAAAATTATTCCATAACCCACTGATGATTGAGAATCCTGATCCATACAAGCATAAAACTCAAACACAGGCTATTTTCTTTTTCCTCTGATACCTTTACGAACATAATCAAGATTTTGATACAGGTCTTATTGGCCAATATTATAAACACTGTTAATGTTTAGGAACACATAACACTCATGTCCATTGTTAGCATTTACACATCCTTAAAAATAAATCCCCTGCAATCCTGCTTGATTTAAATATTTCTAAGAATTTATCATAACCTGTACTCCTCTGTGAGAATGACAAAATTAGCTTATTTTATGGATATGTGTGATTATCCTATCTAATAAAAGAGTGATTTGCAAATTAACCATCATTCCACTACACCCACAAGCCACACCCACCAGCCAATCAAAAGCGAGCATGCAAATTAACCACAACCAAGATGGCTGCAACCACTGAGAGAGCAGGAGGGAGACTTGCGTTTCTCCGGCAATGAAGGAAGCCAAGCTCTCCACACACCTTGGTGGGCCCAGACCTCCACTCAAGGCTACGCAGTTTCAATTATAGAAGATAAATAAATTCCAACAACAATGGCAGCAATTATGGAGTTGGAGAGACCAGGAGGCTAGAGTGGCCCCCGGCGATGGAGGAGCTAAGCTTCTGCATCCCTGGCCTGTGTTGCCTCTGCTTAAGGCTACAAAGTTTCAATTATAGAAGATAAATAAATCCCAACAGAAATGATTGTGGCCACGGAGCAAACAGGAGGCTTAGCTCTGTTCCAGGCTACAAAAGTTTCAGTTGTAGAAGATAAATAAACCCCAATACCAGAGCCTCTGCTTGGGTTGCCAGTCTGCAAATCACCACAGGCTCCTCACCCAGGCCACCCCATGTCCCAAGGAAACCCACCCTGATACGGGACACCCTTCAGGGCAAACCAGCTGGCCCCCTCCCATGCACCAGGCCTCTATCCTCTCTAATAAAAGAGTAATAAATGCAGATTGACCATCACTCCAACACACAAGATGGCTGCTCCCATGTGGTCAAAGATCCTGCCCCCATGTGGACACAAGATGGCCAGCAGGCGAGGGCAGTTAGGAGGGACCAGGCCTTCAAGGGAGGGCAGTTGGGAGTAATCAAGCCTACAGGAGAGGGCAGTTAGGGGTGACCAGGCTGGCAGAGGAGGGAAGTTGGGGGTGACCAGGCCTGCAGGAAAGGGCAGTTGCAGGGGGGACCCAGGCCTGCAAGGGAGAGCAGGCATGCAGGGGAGGGCAGTTAGGGGTGACCAGGCCTATAGGGGAGGGCAGTTAGAGGCAAACAGGCTGGCAGGGGAGCAGTCAGGCATCAATCAGGCTGGCAATGGAGTAGTTAGGGGGTGATCATGCTGGCAGGGAGAAGTAGTGAGGGGCAATCAGGAAGGCAGGCAGGCAAGCAGTTGGGAGCCAGCAGTCCTGGGATTATGTGATGAATGTCTGACTGCCTGTTTAGGTCTGATCCTAGTAGGGGTTCCAGATTGGAGAGGATGCAGGCTGGGCTGAGGGACACTCCCCTCCCCCCATGCACGATTTCATGCACTGAGTCCCTAGTGTAGTATGAAATATTCATAAAATGTATTGTAATATATGACTCTCTTCTGCAACAAGCAATCTAATAACATAAATAGGGTGGAGACGGCACAATATTTCTCATGACGGAGATTTGTTATTAAACTGAAATAATAGAAAATTAAGCAAAGGAGTTTCAGACCAAGGGAAAGAAACTATTCTGTTTTCCTGATGAATTGTTACAGGATTAAAGCTAATCAATCTTGTTTGGTGAGTGCCCTTGTGCTAAATTTGTAGAGTGCAACATTAATTAATCATCTGCACCTTGAAAAAGAATCCTTAGTTTGTTTCTTCTCTCTCAAAAGAAATAAAAAGGAAGGAAGGGAAGGAGGGAGGGAGTGAAAGAGGCAGGGAGGGAGAGAGAGAAGAAAGGAGGGAGGGGAGAGGAAGGAAAAAGAGATTGGAAGAAAGAGGGAAGGGAAGGAAAAGAAAAAAGGGAAGGAAAAAAAGAATTGAGGGCTGGGAAGAGCATGCACATAGGTTGCAAAAGATAACAGGTAAGTTTCAGGTTGCTTCAGGAGCCAGAAAAAAAATTACGGAAATCATAATGTCAGATTACAGTCAACCCCTCCCTTTCTGTAATGACCATTGTACCACACGTTTTATCAAATGGCACAACCGCACAGAAACAACGGTTACACTCGCCATCATCAGCTGGGTGCCCTGCAGGGCAAATTTGCTTGAGGGGCAACTAAACCAGGTCTGCACACCTTGTTTGGATAGCAAAACGAGGACCGGCCTGCTTACCCACATAGCAGCTTTTAAGTACCTTGCATTGCCACGCAATATGTCACACTTTACAGATCAACACATAATACCCTCCAGCAATCATCTCTCATCAGTCACTCGGGTCTCAGTAGGAATTAGGTTCATGGTGCCAGGGCCTGGTGAGAATGTTCCTTTGTAATCACACGTGGGCTCCACGCAGCTCTGTGATGTGGCTAACTTGCATAATTTACGGCCCCAACACTTGGCTCAGGATTGTGGGAAATCTACGCCCGCTGTTCATATTTTGTTCTTTCACTGGGCTTAGCATTTGCTTTAAAGAGATAATCTTCATGATTTTGTTTCCAGTTTTCTTTACATTGTTTCTTTATTTAAACAAATATTTAGTGCAGAATTAAAAAGAGGAAGAGAACTTTCTTCTCTCTACTCTTTGTGCCTACTTATTTCGCCTTACAAAAAGACAAAAAAATAAATATTCCACTTATTCGTGTTGCTGCTTTGAACCACGGGTTGACTTTTTATCTTCCTAGTACAGGTCCCCTTAGTGAATTATGTGTGTCTTTTTTTTTTTTTGTAGGGAGTTAGCCGTCTCCTAACAACCCTGTTCTCTTTTTAAAGTAAAATTACTAGGGTTCATAGCCAAACCATTAATAATTACTAAGAGGAGAAGCTCTAAAAATGTATACATAAACTAAAGGAGGTCTAAAATAGAGGCTGCTAATATGTATGTTGTCTTAGTTTTGGGCTGAGTAGCAAATTAAAATAAATTGGCCGAAAGTGGTTTGGCTCAGTAGATAGAGCATCGGCCTGGGGACTGAAAGGTCTCAGGTTCGATTCCGGCCAAGGGTAGGTATCTTGGTTGTAGGCACATCCCAGTAGGGGGCATGCAGGAGGCGGCTTATCGATGTCTCTCTTTCATCGATGTTTCTGGCTCTCTATCCCTCTCCTTCCTCTCTGTAAAAAAAAATCAATAAGATATATTTTTTTAAAAAGGCCTCTCAAGGCCAGTTTCCTTTAAAAAAAAAAAATTAGAATAAATTGGTTGGCTTAAACAACAAACCAGTGGTTCTCAACCTTCCTAAGGCCACGACCCTTGCATACAGTGATGACCCCCAACCATGAAATTTTGCTACTGTTATGTATCGTGATGTAAATATCTGCATTTTCCGATGGTCTTAGGCGACCCCTGTGAAAGGGTCGTTCGACCCCCAAAGAGGTCGCGACCCACAGGTTGAGAACTGTTGCAACAAACCTTTCTTTCTTACAGTTCTGGAGGAGGAAGTCCATGATCAGAGCGCCAGCATGCTTGGGCTCTCAAGGAAAGCCCTCTTCCTGATTCACAATCTGGTGGACTCCTTGCTGTGACCGTACATGGCAGAAAAAGAGGTAGTTAGTTAGCGCTCTGACCTTTTCTCATTAGGGTACTAATTCTACTCATGAGAGTGTCACTCTCAAGACTTAATTTGTTCCCAAAGATCCCAGGTCCTATTACCATCACAATGGGATTAGGGTTTCAAAATATAAATCTGGAGGACACAAAATTTATTTAGGTAGATAGATAGATAGATAGATAGATAGATAGACCTTGATTGTAAATACAATGAAGAATAGAGGCAAAATTATGAAACATCATTGATACCTTCCGTCTACCACAAAATCGGTAGGCCCTGTCCATGCAGTGTCTCTAACACGCCCATCTTAAAGGAAGTGTTCTGGTTTAATTATGCTTTAATTGCATCTTAAGAAACCACTTGAAAAAAATACTGCATATCGCAAATGAACATACCACTATTGTTAGAATTCCTGGTATTTATAAGATGATAGTAGAGGAGATATGGTTTTTATCAGCAAGCACTGCATGCCCTTTTAACTAAAAATACATCATTTTAACATCTACTTACTTCATCTACACACAAAAGGCTAAATCAAGTGTTCAAAATGTACTTATGTATTTTAATACTCTTTATAAAATTATAGACTCCTATACACTCTTTTAATGAAATGGGTAAAACAAATACTATTATGTGACTATTGATATATCATTATACATATGCATAAATACTAATGTAAGGTCCTAGAAGAAAACAGAGTCCATTGTTCCTGTCATCGTGATCTTCCCCCCAAAATGTAAAAAGTGAAAAGCTATCTTAGAGAAAAATATCATACATAACAAGAGCCAAATGGATAGACCAGTGGTTCTCAACCTTCCTAAGGCTGCGACCCTTGCATACAGTTCCTCATGTGGTGGTGACCCCCAACCATGAAATGTTGCTACTGTTATGCATCGTGATGTAAATATCTGCATTTTCCGATGGTCTTAGGCAACCCCTGTGAAAGGGTCGTTCGACCCCCCAAAGGGGTCGCGACCCACAGGTTGAGAACCGCTGGGATAGACTTTCTCCAGACATCTGCCACCATGGCACCTTCTACAGGGATAGAAGCAACAATAACAGCACTGACCGTCCGAGCTTCCTAAAAAGCCACCCCTGCCAAAGAGGCAAGAACTAAAAGCTCCCTCATCCTTCCCTTCCCGGGGAATAAAACATGACCGTGTGGCATGTTTCAGCAAGACTCCAGGTTAAGTGGTAAACCTGTTCTAAACCCACCTCTCCACTTGGGAACAACTGCTCATTTAGGTCCTTCTGAACAAAGACAAGAGTATGGTATCTTCCCACTTCACCTGTTAGTCCCTTTGAAGAGTTGCACTTGACATTCAGGGAGAAATCATCTCCCTGAAGGGTCTTAAGTCGCATATCACCTACTGCAGACTGGAGATTTAAGTCCTGCGTAAAACTGTCACTGTCTACCAAAACAAAAATGTGCTTTCAGGAATTCCCACCCCCTTCTTCCAGCCTGAGCCCCTCTGCAACTGGCTATCTTGAGAGAGGCTTTTAAAGTAAATAGAAAGTAGCTGAAACCGGTTTGGCTCAGTGGATAGAGCGTCAGCCTGCGGACTGAAAGGTCCCAGGTTCAATTCCAGTCAAGGGCACGTACCTTGGTTGTGGGCACATCCCCAGTAGGAGGTGTGTAGGAGGCAGCTGATCGATGTCTCTCTCTCTCATGGATGTTTCTAACTATCTCTTTCCCTTCCTCTCTGTAAAAAAAAATCAATAAAATATATTTTTAAAAAATAAATAAATAAAGTAAGCAGAAAGTAGCTCTATTCCCATCGGCTCACAAGATATTCAGTATCAGTGTTCCCTCTATATTCTTGGGGGATTTCTTGTAGCAGGAAAATGGGCATCACGATATAAATTTACTAAATGCTACTTGTTGTTCTTTGTAGAAAATGAACTAGAATTAAAATTACCGAATTCTAACATTCTTTCTAGACAATCATTGTGCAATGAAACATCAAGGCAAATGCAATAGTTCTAGAAAAGAGAGCTACATCAGCCATCTTTTCTTGGACATGGATGGTGGTGGAAATGAAGGAAATAATCTAAACTTGTTTCCTCTCATTGCAATTTGAAATTCACAAGCAATCAGTGGATGTGAACCATCTTTCTAGGGTTTTATTGTTTTGAATAATGTTCCTCATATTCTTCAGAGCATGGAGATCACATGACATTATGCCTAAACAATTTCACATCAAAATATCCAAATCAGTCCAGCTGCCCCACTGTCTACATCACAGAGATAGCTTGTGCAATTCGGTGGGCTTAGAAAAATGAACCACTGAATATTTTAGGCCCAAATAGGCACTAACAAAGAAAGCCAGTTAGATCCTTAGAAATATAACAGGTAGTAGTTACTAATAGGAATTCTGTTGGCCTCGCCCTCTAAGTAGGCAAGATGAGACAACATCTATATGATAAAGAGTTCCCATCTTTCTTACTTGTACCATCTGACTTGGTCATCCGTTACAACTTTCCCAAGCCAATCTCTCTCTTATTTGTATGTGGAAGAGATGCATTCCCTAAGGAAATCCACAAAATTGAGGTGTTTTATGGGTGCAGTCAGCATGTAACAGATGACTTATGGAAAGGTAGCAATTTTGCATTTTCTAGTAAGCCCATTTACTATACTCCTGCTCTACTCTTGAGATATAACCAAGAACCTAATGTTTCATCATGTCTGGAAGACACTTAAAGATGAACTTTTTATAAAGTAATAAGTTTCCTTGGGCATGTCTATTGCTTCAAGGCAACCGTAACTATGATGGCCATTAATACTATTGTTGGCAGAAATGCCCTGTATGTCTCAGTTGCAATTAAAATAAATAAAAGCATGCCAGGGGTTACACATAACCCACCTGAGCCTCGAGGGGAAACCACTGTCAAGATTTTCTTGGCACACTTTTTGTCATATGTACCTCAGTCTAATATATAAATGCAGGTTTTTAAAAGCCACTGTTATTGGCAGAATTTTAAAATTCCAAATACATTTTATAGTAGGTACCTATAGCTACATTGAAATAATGAAATGCTAATTCAATAATATTTAGTTGTACGTTGTACCTCTGCTGACTTGACTATTTTATTATTAAGCTAGAGGCCTGGTGCATGAAATTTCGTGTACTGTGGGGGTCCTTCAGCCCAGCCCATGCCCTCTCACAGTCCGGAACCCCTTGCGGGATGTCTGTCTGCAGCAGAGGCAGGAAAAGCTCTTGCCACCACTGCTGCACACGCCTGTCTTGAGCCTGGCTTATGGCTCAGCAACACTCCCTCTGTGGGAGCCCACTGACCGCCAGGGGGAACATCTGCCCCCTGGTGGTCGGTGCATGCCACAGTGACTTGTCATTCTGCCTTTTGATTTGCATATTAAGGTTTTATTATATCGGACTAGAGACCCAGTGCACAAAATTCATGCACGGGGGAGTGTGTTCCTCAGCCCAGCCTGCACTCTCTCCAATCTGAAACCCCATCTCATTTGTACACAATCTGTGTTAGTCAGATTCTCCCAAGAAATAAAACCAACAGGATGTACATATAATACATACAAATTGCCAATCGAAGACCAGGGAAGACCCAATGTTTCAGTTTGAGCCAAAAGACAGAAAAAAAGAAGCCTATCCTTGTAAGAAAGACTTTCAGGAGGACTTCTCTCCACCCCACTTGAGGAGGGTCCCCCTTTTTGTTCTATTCAGCCCTTCAACTGATTGAATGGGGCCTACCCACATAGGGAGACCAATGAGCTTAACTCAATCTACCAATTCAAACAAAAAGCACCCTCACAGAAACACCCAGAATAATGTTTGGCCAAATACCTAGGTACCCCTCAGCCCAATTAGGCTAATCATCACACACTCTTTCAGTTTTGCCGAAATATTATATTAGAAAGGACGTCTCCAGCCGCCTGTGTAAAACTGCAACCACATTCTGTCTTTATTTCCTTTACTTTTCTTTATATCTCTTCCTAACACTTATCATCAACACATTGTATTAAAACTCCGGAAGAACACGGGCTTTATTTCATTCACTGCTGTATTTCCATTGCTGGGAACAAAGAGGCAATCATTCAACGTTTGCTCATTGAATGGATGAATACCTTCCTTGCATACCACGTTACTTTAAAAGTAAACTAGTTTGTTCTCTTATCACAAAGAGAAGTAATAGACCACAGAGTTTAGTCATTCCTGGGTGATAAGCCAGAGATAATATTCTATAAGTAAGCCACTGGTGGCTTGTAGAAACTGCTTTTTGTTTTTGAATATATGCACTGTGTGGATTATCATTTAAAAAAAAATAGATGTTTGTTTCTTAGTGTTCACCAAGACAGGAGCAAAATCTTTTGATGAGATTTTAAGATATTACCAAATTTAGCATGATTGTCAGAAACACAAAAGCATTGATTTGTAACTTAAAGCTAGTTCTCATTTTCTCATTTTTTTAAAAAGAGGTAGATTTCTTAACTACTCAAATAATAGTTTACATTAAATAGTTAGCAATTGAAAGTTGTGATGACTACATTTCTGAGTTAAAATAAATAAGCTAGTGTGATGATCACTTAACAAAGAATATATATATATATATTCTACATTTGTTAAGAACATAATAAGAATATATACATATATATCCTACATTTGTTAAGAACTATATATATATATATATAGTACCTTTGATTCTGATTTCTTATTGTTTAACCTGACAACCATTTCCATTCTGCTGCCTAGATTCACTTAATAGATTTTTTTAAAAAAATAACACACAAAAAAACACATTTTTCATTTTCATTTCCCTTCTCTCATTTGATCTCATTTGATCTTATTGCTATTTCTGACTTCTGTGAGGAAATGGAATTTTTTATATTCAATCTACAATGCCCTGTATCTTTAGCAATTTTGCTTTGATGATACACAAATCGGGAAACTGATGACTGCAGCCTGTCAGGAAGAAATATCTATAGTTCATTTTTATGAGAAGTTTCCTAATGAATTTTTAGAGCACATATATTATTTTTTTCATTCTTAGCATCAAAGTCTATTATTTTCAAAAGCAGTTTGGAGAATGGTATATCCACATGTGAAACTTTGATAACATCCTTTATTATGTTCTTAACAAATGTAGAACTCGGTTATTTTAAATCATTTCAATTAATGCTCTATTGCCTTTTTGTGTGGGTTGCTCCGTTTTTAAGATCTTTGTGGAAATAACAGAAGCTTAAATAACTCGGTGCTTGAGGAGGGAGTATGCTTTAAAAGGCTCAACTCTCCAAGCAAAGTAGTTCGGAAAACTCTTTTTATTTTCTTGTTGATAATCCATCAATTTCTACAGTCCTTAAAATACTATAAAGCAGTTAAGCCATGGGGTTTAAAGCTTTCTCTACCACTGGAAGTAAGCTTAAGTCCTGTTTGCAAGGATATAAAAACATTCTTATATAAAGAAAAATTAATAACCTCAAGCATTTGGGTAAGGACAACATGATCCATACGTTCTAATGTTTTGGTTTACTTAGGGAGCCATCACCAAGTGTCAAAAAGGAAGAAACAAATACCTCAAAGATACCTTGAAAGGAAAATTCTAGAAATCAAATCTTTTTCCTATAATGACATAGATTCACTTACTGTAAAGATAGTGTCAAAGCTATCAGAATTGAATGGACTGTTTCAGCTCAGCAATAGCAGAGAAAACCTCTTCATTGGATAATTATAGAAATGGTTCAAGAAGCTAGGAAACAGAGACAAGGATTCTCTTATCATCTCTCAGAAACGTCAACAAAAGCTTGTTGTAAGCACGCAATAACCATGGCCTTCTAGAGCACAGGCAAAGGTCCTGGATCTTTACATGAATTATAAAGTAAAAGTTCTGTCCAAGAATCTCAGAGTTGAAATTATCTTGCTCAATCCTCTAAATATTTCTAGTGAAATGGCCGTTAGCCCTGTGCATAAACTTTTGACTGAGAACTTGATTTTTGTGAGGAAGCCCAGTCAAGTGGAGATTTGTGTAGCAACCACTATGAAACTTCCATGTCTATAGTATTATTAAGTGAATGCCTTCTGTTGTCAAGTACAACATATTCTAGAATGTAACAGGCAATCTTTTAAAAAGTATACATATCGCATGTGTTTTGTGCATGCATTCAGACCTACAAAAAGTCAAAAACTAAAAGAAAACTGGAAATCCAGGGGCTAGCATATGAGTTGACTCCATCGAAGCTACTGGGTTATTGCTCTCAGAATCAATGGATTTAGGATTTAAAGATCATAAGAATACAAAACAGAAAGACATGTAATCACATAGTCTTGAATGAATACAGGACTTTTGAGTGGTTATTAAATCAGTAAAATGCTATTAAACGAGGTACCATCTAACAATTTGTATATGGAGATGAGAAAAATAGATAAGTGTGGATTCTTTTTTTATTATTATTATTCTTTGAGAATTCATAGGTCAGAGATTCAGATTCTAATCTACTTGGTTGACCTGGACCACACCAAGCTGAAAAATTAATATTAAAGAGCCATGATAATCGTTAAAGACATTTTTCAGAAGCAAACACAATGAAGTATTAAAAATAAGAGTCTTCCAATAATACTAGTAAGCCCACAAAAGACAAAGTTGCAGAACATTCAAGGAAACAACAGACCAGAAAGAAAGTCAGTAGACCCAACAAACACAAAAAAGTTCAGATAATAAAGATATCAGAGTTAAGTATTTTGAAATTATTATATTCATGAGAAAGGAAAATTGAGAGCATAAGTTATAATAAAAGAGACAATTTTAAAAAACTGACACAATTTCAAAAACAAGTTAATTTTCTGAAAATAAACAAAATAAAATCACTGAAAGGAAAATTTGAAAACTGTGGATGTAAAGGAATAACTCAGGAATAAGCACTCATAAATAGAACACTTCAAAGAAGAGTTACATGACATGGAAGATAGAATGAGGTTAAGTGCATACTATTTAGTAGTAGTACACAAAGAAAAGAATCCGAAGAATGAGGAAAAGGGATATACTTAAGATTATAACTGATAAATCTCCTTTACTGACTAAGTGCAAGAATCCTTTGCCTTGAGAAATGTACAGAATACAGTGAAAGCAAAGCAAAACAAAATCTATACCTGGATTCACTGAAATTAAAGACAAAGAACAAGTCTTAAAAGTGGCTAAATAGAAAGAAACATAATACCTTAAAAAAACACAATTATATTTTTAATAAAATGTTAGAAGCAACAATAAAGTACAGAATAGATGGAAATAAAAGTAAAGTATTAAAATAAATTGTTGCTACTTACTACCCAGGTGAATTATTATTCTAGAATGAGAAAAAACAAAAGCATTTTTAGTCAAGAAGGAGAGAAAGTTTGCATAAGAGCTACTAAGATATACACTTCATGGCAGAGGACATCAAACTCAGAAGGAACACATAGGATGTAGGAGTGGGGAGAAAAGAAAGTGGTGTGTGGATTTCTAAATTTAAAGAAGCATTGATTGGATCTCTCAGTTTTCTTGGGTTGCCATAACATAATAACACGGACTGGGTGGCTTAAACAAAGGAAATTGATTTCTCACAATTCAGGAGACTCTAAGCCCAAGATCCAGGTGCCAGCAGGGTTGGTTTCTGATGAGAGCTTTCTTTGGCTTGCAGAAGGCTATCTCCTCTCTGTGTCCTCACGTGGCCATTTTTCTGTGTGTGTACACTCCTGGTGTCTCTTCTTCTTCTTATAAAGACAGCGGTCCTATTAGATTGGGGTCCCACGTTTGTAATCTTATTTAATTTTAATTATTTTTACAAGAGAGGGCATAGAAAAGTTCACATCATGGGGAAATAGAGAGACCAGTACAGAATGAAGTTTTTTTTATTATTTTTATTTTTTGCTTGACCATGGACCAGATCTCTTCACAAGTCAATCCATATATTTAAAAGGCTAATGTACGCCGAGACCGGTTTGGCTCAGTGGATAGAGCATCGACCTTCGGACTGAAAGGTCCCAGGTTCGATTCCAGTTGGGGGCATGTACCTTGCTTGCGGGCACATCTCCACTGTGGAGAGTGCAGGAGGCAGCTGATCGATGTCTCTCTCTCATCGATGTTTCTGACTTTCTATTTCTCTCCCTTCCTCTCTGTAAAAAATCAATAAAATATATTTTAAAACATAAAAAATAAAAGGCTAATGTTCTAAGTGTCTGACCATCCGACCGGTTGCTATAATGTGCATTAACCACTGGGGATGAGGGCAGGGTAGGGGAGGCGCGCAAATGCTCAACACAGAAGCTGCTGAGCTGCAGTGACTTGACAGTGGTGATTCTCAGGTGGCGCACCCCGAAACCAGAGAGGAGGGATCCTGATTCCTTGCAGGGCCATGCAATTCCACCTTCGGCTGTGAGTTATGTTGTTGCTGGGGCACTGTCCGTCCCGAATCTGGCTTACTGCACACTTGGTTTGCCTTCCACACCCTGTATGACAGCAGCTTTGCAGAGTGCCCTCTTGGGGGATGTCTGAGAGCCAGTTTCCGACCAATCCCCGCAGACCAGGCCCAGCGACCCCACTTGTAGGAGAGACACCCTACCCACTCCATACAGGCTGGGGAGGGACCATGAGAGGTTGGCTCTAGGGCGTGTCCCACCCATCTCGCCCAGTCTCCCCCCACCCGCCACCTTCTATTAATGTCCTTTCAATGTGCACGAAACTGTGCACTGGGTCATTAGTATCATATAAATGAAAAGGAAAAAGAAATGTAAGATGCTATCCTAGATTAAATGAAACAAAAAGGAAATTTGACTAGAGACTATATTTTGGTGAGATTAAAGAATTATTGCTAGTGTTTTCGGTATACATAAGAATTCTTTGTTTTGACACTATGCACACAACAATATGGAGGCATAAAGTGGTCTCATGTTCGTAATTTACTTGCAAATGATTTAGGCAGATGAATGTACAGAGAGAAAAAGTTCATATGACATGTATTCCCTAAAATAAAAATCAATTTCAAATGTTCATCTGGCAACGCTGATCTGTAATGAGATTTTACCAATTTCGTCTTTAAAAGTGTCTTTTCACAGAGATAGGTGTTGTCAAGTACTAATACCAATTCACGAGCTTATAATTTTAATTGAGGATATTCATTATTTGGAAGACATTTCTAAATTCTGTCAGATTCTTCTCTTGGTGTTTGTCATTTGGCATGTCATTACAATGTAAATTAATCACTTCCATTGAAAGGTTAAGTGGGAGCTACTCAGTTATACAGTTAAGTGGGTTTTGAAACATGGAAATTTCCTTTTCACTTGCACGAAGGTCCAAATATGCTGCTAGATCCGTAGCACAAGCTTGAAAAAATAAATCTGTTGTAAATGTATGCCAGATTGAAGATCTGACTTCTTGTTTTAACTCCTAATAATACAGACAGTGTATAAAGCTGCTTGACGTTACTTGTGATTCAAGCAATGGTAGTTGTCATCAAACTATCATTATTGGAGAATAATTTTATATCAAAGTGCTGTTTAGCTCAGTGATTTTAGTTTGAATTTATTACACAACATTATCAAATCTTCAGCAAAAAGAAAAACAACAAATTAATCTCCAAAATGTGCAGTGTTGCAAAAACAGTTCAAGATGGTTCTTCTTGTTTGGAAAATGTTCAATCTCAATCCTGAGCTCAAACAAGTGCAGTAAAACTTTATCCCTGTGAGCTCATCAGACTCCTGAGTGTAGGGTAAGTCTTGATATCAGACTTCTATTTTTGACAGAAGTTCACAAAACTGATGATGGTTAAGTTCAGGAGAGTGAATGAAGTTCACCAATGAGAATACCAGATTAACAACACATGATAGGTTAAAATATTTTCTGTAAAGTACCTGCCAAATCATGACACAATAAATAACCATGCTATTTAAACACTTCATATTTTCACAAGCTTTTTAAATTTGTCCAACTAAATCTATTCCCGCTCCCTATATAATTTTACCACCTTCAGTTATAATGTATCTTAGCAGATTCCACTCCATACAGTGTAGAGTTAGTGCTTTCTTAAAATATTTTTTAAAAATCTTGCCTGTAAATATTCCATGCAAACTAACTCTTCAGTGACTTCAAATGTAGTGTTGACTCCTCAGATGAATAACCGAGCAGTATAGTAACATCTGTCAACTCACCAATAACCAAAGAAATCCAGTCATAATTGACTTTTGATTTTTTCAAAGGACCGCAACTCTTTAACTGTTCTCTCTGAAAAGCTAATATACAATATATTACTAATATATAATGTAGTTTTAAACAAGTCTATTTTCTTTAAATACGTTTCTGCAAGGACTTGTATGCATGCATTTAAGCCTAACCAATCAGTGGACACAGACAACAGGGGGGTGAGGGCATGAGTGGGCGGTCGAGGGGGCAATGGGGATTAAGGACACATATATAACACCTTAATTAATAAAGAAATTTTAAAAAAGAATATACTTCCATAAATATTAAAAAAATAAAAAATAAATAAATAAATACATTTCTTTGGCTGTTTCGGGCAAACATGATTTGATGATTAACTCACTATCAGTAAGTCACTTTTCTTGCTTAGTTAATAAGCCAGTCAATGAAGGAGAAGCATCACATGATCTCATTCATTGGTGGATAATAAAGAACATTATAAACTGATGAACAAAAGGATAGATACAGAGACAGTAAAGCTTCAAACAGATTGTGAAATTACAGCAGGAAGATTAAAGTTAGGTGAGATAGATAAGAGATCAATCAAAGGACTTGTATGCATGCATATAAGCATAACCAATGAACATAGACACTGGGGGGTTGGGGTATGCCCGGGAGGGAGGGGGGGCAATGGGGAGATATGTATAAAAAAATCAATAAAAATTTAAAAAGTAATAATAAACAAATTAAATAAATAAGTCATTCTAAAGTTGACTGTTTGCAGCTTCCTGTCTAGTTTTCACTGTTGTGGAGACTTTCTACTGAAATGAGATACTCTTGTCACACTTGCTAGCTTTGCTGACCATTGCTTTCTGGGCACTGGGCATTTTGTGATGAGTGCTCATTCTGGTAATACCATCACATAGGATAGTCTTTTCCCCCATCTATCTTGCTGCTGCATGATAAACATGACTTTGGGCATCTAATTCAATAATAAAATAATTCACACTCTATTGTGCTTTAAAAGTATAATAGATGCGCCATGTTATTTTTGGTTTGTATGGGGGATTTTTTTGGTAGCCTCTGTAACAAATGACCACAAACTAAATTAGTGGCTTAAAGACACAGATTTATCCTCTGATAGTTCTGGGAGTTAGAAATCTGAAATAAATCTTGTGAGGCTAAAATCAAGAGATCAGCAAGCCCACTGCCTTTGGGAAGCTTTGGAAAGAATCCATTTCTTGTTTCTTCCAGCTGCCAGAGGCTGCTGGGATTTCTCAGCTTGCGGCTTCCATCACTCCCATCTCTGTTTCTGCCTGCTTCTCTGACTTTCCCGCATCCTGCCTGTGATTACATTGGACACACCCAGATAATCCAAGATAATCTCTCCATCTCGACATCCTTTATTTGATCACATCTATAAAAGCCCTTTTGCTACATAAGGAAACACAGAAGTTCCAGAAATTAGAATGTGAACACTGTACCTTTGAGATGTTTTCAGCCTATTGCCCAAAGTTTACTTTTCTTTACTCATTTTTACACGATGAGTATATACTGATAATAAAAGTAAAATCAGACAATGCATAATAATATGCGTTTTGGGTGTTTTTTTAAATATATTTTTACTGATTTTAGAGACAAAGGGAGAAAGAAATAGAAACATCAATGATGAGAGAGAATCATCGATCAGCTCCCTCCTGCATGCCCCCTATTAGGGATCCAGCTCACAATTCGTTCATGTGCCCTGACTTGGAATTTAATCATGATCTCCTGGTCCATAAGTTGATGCTCAACCACTGAGCCATGCCAGCATTTGGAAATGCTGTCATGTTATAGCATCATTGCACTTTATAATAAACTAAACACGATGAGACTGTAATCTTTCATGCAACTACTCAACACTGCTCTTGTAGCACAAAAGCAGCCATAAAAATATGTGAGTAAGTGTGACTATATCCAGCTAAAATTTAAATGTCATACACTTCACATCATAAAATATTAATCTTATTGTATGTTTCCAACTACTAATAAAGTAAACACACACATTCCTGTATGTGAGGCCATACAAAATCAGATGGCAGGCTAGATCTGGCCCTCAGGGTACCGTTTGCTGACTCGTGGTGACAATTAACAGACAACACCACCTCCAGAGGAGAGGTGCTCATCTCAAAACTTCAACACAAGAACATTTTAAATATTTGAATATACAGAAAGGTAAGGTTTTTGTGTTTTTTTTAAATATATTTTATTGATTTTTTACAGAGAGGAAGGGAGAGGGATAGAGAAATATTGATGAGAGACATCAATCAGCTGCCTCCTGCATGCCCCCTACTGGAGTTGTGCCCGCAAGCAAGGTACATGCCCCTAACCAGAATCAAATCTGGGACTTTTCGGTCCACAGGCTGACATTCTATCCACTGAGCCAAACCGGTCTCGGCCACGAAGGTAAGGTTTTACAATTAAAGAAAAAGAGCCGCCTTCGTTATTATGACTCTTTCTGTCCATGAAACAAAAGTTAGGGCTAATCTTAGGAGCTCTTTGCCCTCGGAGTATACAGTTCCTGGAATTTCCCCAGATGAGAAAAGGGATTTTCGTCTATGTCTCTTTCCTGGTCAGCAGCCAGAAAGACAACCAAAGAGATAGAGAAGTTTCTTTCCTCAAAGAAGCCTCTTTGCCTGGACAGTGTCTCACATTCGCATTAGAATGTGAGAGGTGATCAGGTCTAGAGGTGTAAGCTCAGAACCATAAGCTGTGCCGCTGATTGCTCCAATCACTCCTCCTAAGTCATCTTCCACGCTTTTGATCATTTATACAATACCAGTGTATTCTTAAAATCACACCAAGGTGAGAATGGAGGTGAATTTGCCTGTGCGTCTGCATGTACTGCAATGATACCTCTTTTCAGAGTTCTAGGAATGTCACAGATACCAATTTTACCTTTTCTCTCATCACACTTCCTTCTCCTAAACTGTCCATACTCCTATTTGAACTGTTTTTTTTCCCTCTACCCTGTGACTATAATTACATTACATATTAAAAAGCAATGAAATTTTTTCAAGTGTCCCCACTTGAAAAAAAAAAACACAGAAAGAGGTGCTTCTCCACTCACTTCTGATTAGCTCTAATCTGGCCATCCAGAGGGAAAGGACATGGCATTGAACACCGAGTCTCTCTCTATTCAGAAAGTTGATCCTTAATAGCGGTGAGGGGAGAAAAAAGATTCTTTTGATCGTGTGTTTTAATTTTAAATTTTAATTTGCACCATACAATTTTAATAACTGTCATCGAGGTTTCAAAGCGAGCAGAATTAAGTATTTTGCGCACGTTGCACATTACACATGTAACTTCAGAACCCTTTGTATCTGCAAGAGCTTTGAAGACTGCTTATTAAATTAATAATGACCGCTAGTCAGAGGCTGCCAACCTCTCTGTACACTCGTGCTCCTTGGTCACAAATCCAAAGTAGATGTTGAATTCCTTTTTGTATAATATAATAATGATATGGCCATTAATTGATAAACTCCATGTTTTACATGGGATTGTAGCCATATTTCTTGCATTTTGCAAGCTCTGCTTATTACACACAAATAAATAAAGATGCCAAGGGGTTGCTTATACTGCCACAAGTCTAACAGTTAAGTCTGAACACTGCAAAAACGGGACCACTTCTGAACAGTATGCTCCTAACCCCATTATTCTAAACGAAAGCCACGTTAATGTTCCCCAAATGGAAAGACATCAGTAGTTCCAGCCTATTTAGAAGTGGTGATTTCACTCTTTTCATTTGCCTTTTTTGTCTTATGCAAAGATTAGATGGCATTTCATGTTAAAGAGTACATCTGTAAGAAATTACATCCTGCACTTCTCGAATGCCTCTGAAATAACGAATCCGAGTTTATATATTTACAATTCAGTTGGAAGCAAAGCACGAAAAAAGCCACACAGGCATGATACAGTTGGCAAACATTTTATATTTCTCCAAGAAAGTATACGCTTCTTTTCATTAGTTCACTCAAGAAAAAATACACTGAGAATTTGTCATATGCTCTGCACCGTCCTGGGAGCTGAGGGGATATAAAACTTCATAAAACAAGGAGATTTGTGCTGTAATCCACTGTTTACCGGGAAGATAGAAGAAAGGGGAGACTGCGAGGAAAGCACTGCACGTACAAGATTGGAGGCAGGGCATCGGGCCAGAATAGGGGTGCAGGAGCACTGCATTGAGGGGCAGGAAGCTCTAAGAGGCTTGACCGAGAGCTTGAAATATAAGGAGCAACTCCACAGGCAGAGAAGTGGAGCAGGGGCATTGCAGGGGTAAGGAAAAAAGATACAGTGGTGAGGGAGGTGAAAACCGAAGGCTTTCTGAGTTATCAGTCTTGCTGGATGACAACTGGGAGAAATAGGAGATGATGCTGGAGAGGAAATCAGGAGTGTGTGTGTGTGTGTGTGTGTGTGTGTGTGTGTGTGTGTGTGTTCATATACATGCATATGAATATGCATCACAGTTTATGAGTAGTAAAATGGCCACCTTAACTATCTCTGTATACCTAAAACACAACCATATAGAAACAAAGAGAGTAAGAGATTGCTATTTGGTTCTCCTCCACCTCAATGCCTCAACCCATCTACCCACAACCCACATACAAACAACAATTAAATTGGCCCAGAATAAAATATTCATTGACTATAATCCACATCTAACGATGTGGTTAAATATAAATAATAATAGGCTAAAAATCCTTTATTATCAGGATGATTAACACTAACGTTGATTCAATACATTGTCTGATATACTTTGTTTATTGAGTTATAATATACACATTCCAAAACTAGATATTTTTAGTGTAGGGTTCTCTGAGTTTGAAAAACATACACAGTTGTAGAAACATTTTAACAATCAAAATGTAATACAGTTCTACCACGCCCCCCCCCAAAAAATCCCTGTGGCTCTTTTAATTACCCCCTTCCTTAGCCTTCCCAAACCCCAACCAATGGCAAAAATTCATGTTTCTGGCCTTTTTGAGAATGTAGTATAATTACAATCACACATCTTGTAGCCTTTTGAGTCTGGCTTCTTGAGTTTATTGCTTAAGAGGTTCATTCAAATATGTTGTTTGTTCAAACATACATGTATGAAGAGTTCATTCATTTGTATTGCTGAGTATTTTTCCATTGTATGGGTGCATCACACAGTTTGTTTATCCAGGCATGAGTTTAAAGATATTGGGCTTATTCCAGATGTTGTCAAATATTAATAAAATCAATATAAACATTACAAAAAAGTTTGTGGGTGAACGTGAGTTTATAAAGTGTGCTTGTCACTAGATAAGTGACAAACTCTTTTCCAAAGTGGAAAGGCCTAATTGTGAGAGGCCCAGTTTTTCCACATCCTCAATAGCACTGGGTTTTTATCATATTTGATTTTTAAGCCATTTAGTAAGTATCTAGTACCACAGTGTATTTTTAATTTGCATTTCCCTAATCTTATAGAATAAAAGAGTAATATGCAAATTGACTGTCACTCCAACACAAGATGGCTTCCCCCATGTGGACACAAGATGGCCCAGCACAAGATCGCCGGCAGGGGAGGGCAGTTGGGAGGGATCAGGTCTGCAAGGGAGAGCAGTTGGGGGATCCCAGGCCTGCAGGGAAGGACAGTTGGGGGGAAGCAGGCTGCAGGGGAGGGCAGTTAGGGGTAACCAGGTTGGCAGAGGAAGGAAGTTGGGAGCACTGGGCCTGCAGAGAAGGACAGTTTTGGGGGAACTAGGCCTGCAGAGGAGGGCAGTTAGGAGTGACCAGGCTTGCAAGGGAGGGCAGTTACAGGTGATCAGGCCTGCAGGGTAGTGCAGTTAGGGGCCATCAGGCTGGCAGGGGAGTAGTTAGACATCAATCAGGCTGGCAGGGGAGTGGTTAGGGGGTGATCAGGCTGGCAGGCAGGTGAGCAATTGGGAGCCAGCAGTCCTGGTTTGTGAGAGGGATGGCTGACTGCCCATTTAGGCCCGATCCCAGCTGGACATCCCTCGAGGGGTTGCATATTGGAGAGGGTGCAGGCTGGGCTGAGGGACACACAACCCCATGCATGAATTTCGTGCACCAGGCCTCTAGTGACTAATAATATTGAATATTTTTTATTTCCCTTTGCCAGCCATTTATCTTCTTTGGTGAAGTGGCTGTGCACAAGCTCTGCCCATATTTTCATATTTTCATGTGGGCTGCTTTCCTATTACAGCATTCTTCATACAGTCTGGATACATGTCCTCTATCAGGTATAAGTTCTGCAAGGAATTCTCTCAGCCCACAGATTTTCATTCTCTTTGTAGCATCCTTCACAGAGAAGACATTTTTAATTTATACAAAGACCAATTTATCATTTTTTTCTTTTCAAATTGTGTTTTAATGTCATATCTAAGAAATGTTTACCTAATTTAATATTATAAAACTTTTCTTAGAAAAATATTTTAGGTATAATTTTAGGTTTTACAATGGGGTCTAGAGATCATTTTAATTTAATTTGCTTGTAAGATGCAATGTATGGGTCTATCTTCATTTTCTTACACATGGATATTCTATGATTCCAGCACCATTTTTTTTTATGTTTCTTGTTATTGACTTCAGAGAGAGGAATGGAGAGTGAGAGAGAGTTATAAACATTAATGATGAGAGAGAACCGTTAATTGGCTGCCTCCTACATGCCCCCTCTGGGGATTGAGCCCACAATCTATCTGGGCATGTGTCCTCAACAGAAACAGAATTGTGACCTCCTGGTTTATGCATCAATGCTCAACCACTAAACCACACTGGCCAAGCCTAGCTCCATTTTTTGAAAAGACTCTTCTTTCTCCATTTGCTTTTCTTTGCAGCTTTATGTAATCTCAATTGCCTGTATAGACAAGGTTTTTATTTTTTTAACTCTGACATATTTTTAAGTGAAACTAATAAAATGATGGAACACATTTTAGTTCTACTAAGTAGGCTACCTAAAATACACATTAAAAACAAGAAACCCTAACAGATCCACGCAGAAATAGGAAGTCAGAGGCTTGAAAGAACCCCAGTCTCCAAGGACCTAAATATATGAGATGCTCTAGCTCAGTGGTTCTCAACCTGTGGGTCACGAACCCTTTGGGGGTCAAGTGACACTTTCACAGGGGTCGCCTAAGACCATCGGAAAACACAGGTATTTACATTATAATTCATAACAATAGCAAAATTACAGTTATGAAGTATGGTTGGGGGTCACCACAACATGAGGAACTGTATTAAAGGGTCTCGCCTTGAGAAAGGTTGAGAACCACTGCTCTAGCTGCTCACACAGAGTCTTCCTCTTTGTTAAGCCATTTCTAAGCATCTGGAGCACCTCTCTTTACTAGAAATATCGGGCTGGTTATTTTCCAGGGAATCGGGGACTTATATTGAAGCTGACACATCACCTAGAAAAGCAAACAGGCGGATCTGACTCCTGGTGGGCAGATCCGGTGGAAGCCAGCACACATCAGGCCCAGGCGGTCAGTAAAGAACAACATTTTCTAGCTCTGTGCCTGGATCTTGCAGTGCTACTGGTTTTTCCCTTCTCCTGGCTCACTTTACATACACGGGTATCAGTCTCTTCAGGAGCACCCCCCTGAAAGGCAGCTCCCCGGGTTCCACACCTTTGTTTGGAGACCCCAGTGTTTGACACTTTAACTCTCCACATCCAAATCCTCAACTTTGCCTGTCTGTCATCCATGTTTCTTTGTGTGGGTAAAGGACGTCATTCATATAAAAGTCATCTCTCTCACACGGGCTGTAATTCTCCTTTAATTAGATTGTAATTAAAACCAAATAAAGAAACATGCAGATGAATAACTTCATATCCTTTTTTTTCTACTGGGAAAATAATTATTTTTTTTTGCTTTGACAATCAAATAGAGCCGGGAAATGTTTTTGTGCATTTTTATAGTAAAACACTGGTGTGTGTGTGTGTGTGTGTGTGTGTGTGTGTGTGTGTATTTGTGTGCATTTCCCTGAAAGGATCTCACCCAGAGAGCATTTTAATTTTCCATGGTGCTGCTATTTTGACCTCCGAGACCTTGCAAAGTAAAGTATTTATGATCCTGGGCTTTTTTATGGTATTGTTTCAATATTTTTGAAACATTTGTATTTCTTGCTGATGTTTTTGGCATTAAAAATCACTCAAGCTGTGCTGAAATATAATGGTATTCACTGAACCATACCATGGGAGGATAATTCAGTGCAGTGAGGTTATTCTAGCTCATCATGTACACAAAAGATTGAAAGAAATTGGAGGAGATTCTCAGTTCTCTACATGGGCAGCATTGAGTCTGTGTGTGTTTTTTTTCCTCTCTCTCTAATAACTTGACATAGATAAACCTTCACATGAATAGAGAAATATCTAGTTTTATGTCTTTAGAGCAAACCAAAGGAAAAAATGCAATGGCCCGAGGTATGAGGAAGCAAAGGACTGCTGAACATTTGCTCTGGATCAGTAATTCCCTTTACCCGTTACCCAGACAAACATCAGACCTGAGCAAAGAGCTTCCTCTCCCAACTTCAACACACCCCGAGATCAGCCCCCAAAATGATGAGACTCAAACTTTAATTAGAGTAGTGGAGTCCGCCATTACAGATAAAAACCAGGATGGTTTAATTTCCATATATTTAAGTTGTCTTTAATTAGGAATATTCATAACGCCTCAGATTGACTGCGACGTGTGCACCGTTTTATATATGTTTGTTTTTAAATCTTTGCCCCAAGAATAGATAAAATGCAAAACCATTCTGTCTCCTGTCATCCTCAGCTTTGAGATGTCAATTACAGAAGCCCCCCATATTGTATATTTTGTCTATTTTCCCCTTGATTCAAGTTTGCGTTTAATAACAAACAAACTCATAAGAGATGACGTACAAAAGCAGACAGGTCGGTCAAAGCACTATGAAATAATATTTACTCACACAAGATAGAAGTCACTTTTGCTCTCAAGTGACAATACTGAGCATAACATGTTAATATAGCAGCTGTATGATACAGGTCCATGGCTCATTCTATCATGTGCCTCAGCCACCCTCAATATATAGCTTCCGTATATTTGGTCATATTGCCAACCTACAGAATTATGAGTAGAAATAAAATGTTGTGGTTTTAAGCCACTAAATTTTGTGGTGGCTTGTTCGGTAGCAAATGATAAGAGAAGAAGACATCACTTTCCTATGAATGCTATGTCCCAGAATTTGCATGTTATCACTTCCGTTCTTAGGCCATCGGTAAGAATTTAGTCACAGTAGCTGCAAGGGAAGCTTGGAAATGTAGTATTTCACTGGATGGTTGATCATGTGTCCAGCTCTGGCGAGGTTCCTATTACTAAAGAAAGAAAAAGGAGATCTAGGTCACCTATATTGTGGGACAAGTCCCTGAGGCCTCTAACTCTTTAGCTGGTTGTAAAGATTCAATGAAAAATACATGTAACAGTCTTGGTCTAGCAGCTGGAACCTACAAAGGACCAATAAATTGTCTTTTATATTAAACATCAGAAATCAGAATTTGACCCTTCTGATTACTCTTTAGGATTTTTTTTAAAATTTATTTTAAAAATCCTAAAGAGTAATCAGAAGGGTCAAATTCTCCATACCTCTTCTTCCTTTATCCATTATCTTCAAGCAAGCTTCCTTTTTTCCAAACCTGAAGTCAGGAATCACAATGGAGGAGGTCGATAGAGAGAGTACAAAGAGTGACATTGAAACAGTGTCTCTACTGATATGATGCAAACAAAGTCTGGATGTCTGTTAGAAAAGATTAGAAAGAGCCTATGGCATACAGCCAGGGGACAGGACGAAAGAAAGTCCTTTCAATTCTGTCACTGTCACTGTGTAATAAATAGAGGACACCACTGGGCAACTGTCAGAAATCGAAGTGGAAATGGCTTTTCTGTTCTTCCTTTCCTTTCTTTTCTTTTTTTCTTGGTACAAGGAGTTTTGTTAAATAATAATAATAATAATAATAATAATAATAATAATAAAGGTAGTGGGCAGGATTATATACTATCTTAGCCTTGAAGAGAGGAAAAGTAAAACCACTGGTGACCATTTCCTGCAGCCAATGTGTGTGTCTATTTCCAATTTTAATGGAAAAGAAATGAAAGATAAGAACAGAATGGGGTTGTAGGAAACGGACCGAAAAGAAATCTGAAAGAACAACTTTTGAAAACAGTTTGATGGATGCATGCAAACCCCAGACCCATAAAAGATGATCATCACTTATTAACCAGCTAGATGATTACCTAATGGTAAGAGCAAAATAAATCAGAAATCTCTGAACGAGTGTTAGTCAAGAACACATGTTTATCTGTATTTTGAAAACTGATATTGGGAGTTATTCTCAGACTACTAGGGCCTCAAATTGGGTAAACCGTTATTTTTGTTGAAATCTGGTGAATCATCTCTCTCTCTCCTTCTACAGTTGCTGCCAATTCAGAATTTGCTATTACAAGTCAAGTCCTGAACCAACACTTCTCCCCCACAAAAAAAAAAAAAAAAAATGTGTAACTGAGGGGCCCTGGATAGAAAAGAGATTAAATAATCAATAAGTGACACATGCACAAAAGAATGACAGCAGTGAGATGCAGGCCAGGTGTGGGCCATCTTGTGAGTGGCAGTGTTTACAGAATATGTCCAACGGAGAGGCAAGGAAGGGCTCAAGGTCAACAGCAGCTAGGAAAACAGAACGCCACAGAAAGAAGGTTTTGTTAGGAGCCATAGATGGACAAGGCCTAACAGCTGAGAGAAGGGTGCTCCAGGGTGAGCCGGAGAATACAAAGAACCTTTCAATGGAGGAAGGCTTCAGAATGAGAAAAGAATCATAGACCAAGATAATGGCCGAGAGGAGAAAAGGCAAATCAATAGCTCCAAAGCAGCATCTTTAGAAATATCTGTCCTATTTAAAGTGATTAAGAAGCAAACACCCATGCTACCTACAGTAGTTAATATTTTAAAATATGAGAAACTATTCGAATAACTCTATCAAAGAATTAGGAATTTTATTTATTTATTTATTTATTTATTTATTGTCTAAAGTTTTACATATGTCTCCTTTTTCCTTGACACCACCTCCCCCCACCCCCACAAGACATTCCCACCCTGGGCAAGACCTTAATGGCCCACAGAAATTTTCTATGTAAAGCATAGGAATAATCCAATCAAATATTGAAGTGTCATGCCCAAGAGACATGTCAACCTTTTCAGAGGGTATTCAGAGGAGTAGGAGTCTCTCTTAAGGACAATATATCCTATGTGATAAAGAGGTGATATGCAAATTGACCATCACTCCAACACACAAGATGGCCACCCGCATGTGGTCAAAGACGGATGCCCTCATGTGGACACAAGTTGGCTGCCAGGGGAGGGCAGTGGGTGGCAACCAGGCTTGCAGGGGAAGACAGTTAGAGGTGACCAGGCCAGCATGGGAGGGCAGTTAGGGGTAATTGGACTGGCAGGGGAGGGCAGTTAGGGGCAACCAGGCTGGCAAGGGAGGGAAGTTAGGGGTGACGGGGCCAGCAGGGGAGGGCAGTTAGGGGCAATCAGACTGGCAGGGGAGGACAGTTAGGGGCAATCAGGCCGTCAGGGAGTGGTTAGAGGGTGATCAAGCTGGCAGGCAGAAGCAGTTAGGGGTAATCAGGCAGGCAAGCAGTTGGGAGCCAGCAGTTCTGGATTGTGAGAGGGATGTCCAACTACCCATGAGGGGTCCCAGATTGGAACGGGTGCAGGCTGGGCTGAGGGACACACACCCCCATGCACAAATTTTATGCAGTGAGCCTCTAGTATTACATAAAAACAGTAAATATGAAAACAACCAGGTTGCAGGTGGTGGTATAGGTTTCCTTCTTGCAGAGAATATTCAGAGCTAATGTGCACTGTGGTGTTCCTACAGGGAGGTGTGTGGTGTGTACCTGTCTTTGTGTCCCATCATCACCTAGCTTTTCCTTTGGGACCAACATGCTTGCATTGGGATTTCCCATCAGAGTGCTCAGGGCACACTCCCTCCCAAACTGCTGGGCACGTGACCAACTCCAGGACAATCAGGCTCTCCCTCCTAAGAATGAGCTACAGCCTGGAAGTCTAACAGTCTGTGCCATCAGCATTATTGCTTTCTTCCTGCTAATAGGCTTCTTCTCCCTCCCAGGGCCTGAGGGTTCAAGTGTCCTTTAAGGTGCTGAGCCACCTAAATCTTCCTAATGGGTTCCACTCACCCTTGGTACCCAGAGTCCTTTCACTTGCAACCAAATGGCTCTGAGTGGAGAAGTTTACAACACTTGTTGTAGTGACATATAGTTTTAAAATGTCAAAAGGGTTTTACAATGTTGGAGTTAATTTTCCTGAAACTTAAAGCGTGATATTAAGGACACATACCCCACTACCCTAAATGTGTGTCTTCCCATAGATCAGGATTTGAATTTTGATTACTGATTTAGAGTGACTTGCTATGATAGCCATACACTGAGTGGCCAGATTATGATGATCTCTGAACCCATAACAATCTGGCCACTCAGTGTGTCTGTATCTCAAATGAGTTCCCAAAGGATTCTAGACTTTAGCTGGAGATCAACCACCTATTTGCCCTGAGCTTTCTATCAGCCAGTGCAAAAGGGAAAACGGATGAGATGCACGATTTATAATATCTTTGATATCAAATAAAGGAGGTACTCAAGAGAAGTACACTGTGGCCAGATTATTATGCATTCAGGATCATCATAATCTGGCCACCCGTTTATGTGTGAGTGACAGACTTTCCCCAGGTATGCACTCACCAGTGCACACCCTGATTGATAACCATATGTATCCCCTCACCTTGTTAAGATTAACATGTGTGCATTGACATAATTCATTGATAGCTGCCTGAACTGCTGCAGGTTCAAACAGGCTTTCAAAACGGGTCCTGACTAGTTGACAGTAGAGACAGCCACCAAGGCATGTCCTTCTGCCAGTCCCACAGAGATGCCACACTGTACCAGACGACAGAAGAACAGTACCTCCGATTGAGAAGCAACCTGGCTCTTAGGTGAGGAATGCCAGCCTCCTGTATCTGGACAGAACCAGCCCAGCTGCCAGACCCCAGAGGGGACCACCACTGGAATCCCATTAAACCTGCACCCACAGCATCAGGAACTTTTGTGAGTAATAAAGTTCTGTATTTGCAACTGCATATGTTTCTATGTGGCAGAATCCCTCCTGTAGTTAATTAAATTACTTTGCATAGGCTTGAAACTGAAACTAAGATTTTTTGTCTTTTTGGTCCTAAGCCTACCCTCTGCCCTGCTTGCTTAGAGCAGTCTCTTCACTAGCAACCTCTTAAAAGTCCCAACACTTGCGAAGTTAAGTTTATCTCAAGGGACACTTTGGATCCTTTTTTGGGATCTACTTGGGACAACACTTCACAGGTACAGTTGACTATTGTGTGTGTTGTGTTTTGTTTTTTTTATTATTCTTTATTTATTTATTTTATTTATTTATTTATCTATCTATTTATTTACTTTTGTAAAATAACACACTGTTCTAGATAATAATAGTGGACTTTTTGGCCGAAACCGGTTTGGCTCCGTGGAGAGAACATCGGCCTGCGGACTAGAAGGTCCCAGGTTCGATTCCAGTCAAGGGCATGTATCCTGGTTGCAGGCACATCCCCTGCAGGGGGCGTGCAGGAGGCGGCTGATCGATGTTTCTAATTCTCTATTCCTCTCTGTAAAAAATCAATAAAATATATTTTTAAAAAAAATAATAATAATAGTGGACTTTTGGACCATATTAAGGAAACATAAACTGTACTCAATGCTTTCATTTACTCATGAGAATCACCAAGCAAAGAGCAGTAACACATCTTTCTCTGTGTGTTCTGCTGCAGGTACAGAGCACGTTAAAACAGCCTTGCTGATGGTGATGGAGAAGTCACCAGCAAAGATACTGTATTGGCACTGAGACCATCAAGGGTCAGAAGTCTCCTAGCCTGAGGAGAAATATAGTGTCCTTAGCAAAGTACAGGATTTACCGGCACATTTAAAAATGACTATAAAGGGGAACTTGGAGCTTACCATTAGTCAGGACCTTCCTGGACAGCAATAAGACCTAGCTAACCTAGCAATCTCCCTCAAGCTGGAAGGGTGTGAAAGGGTAAGGGAATTACCCCTCACAAGTCTCCTTCCAAAGCTTAGTAACATGGTGATATAAGTAATTTTGAAAAAAAAAATAGCTTTCTAAGTATATTGACTTAAGAAAAGCAAACTTTTCCTAATATAGGCACAAAAACAAAAACCCCTTAATAGAAAAATAGGAGAGAAGAGGAGGGTCTAAGCAGAAAAAAAGAAATAAAAAGGTGCTAAAAGCACACACCTAAATCATGTTCACTTTGGTTGTGTTTCTACACAATTTGTACAATGAGTCCAGAAACAACAATAGTATTCATAGGAGAAAGAGAAAATACTAATAATATGATTTGGATTCTATTTTACTTACAGTACAAACTCTTATCATCCCCATTATACAGATGAGAAAACTGAGGCAGGAAAGTAGGTTAACTGTCCAAGAGCCTGAATCTTCAACCAATTTAACTTCTCAGCTAATTCTCTTGCTCTAATTGTTTTCCTCTCTACCTCACAAGAAATGCAAACATGTTACAATCCATTAATAATAACGTCGATGCAAGGAATTATATACAAGTTTGTAGGGACATAGTTATATACACATACATCCTCATATATAATCAAAACCTGCACAAGAAGGATGAATAACAGAAGGAATCAATAAATGGAGCACTGAAAGGGATAGTGAGGAGACATTAAGAACATTTTTGAAGACCACTAGGGAACATATATTTATCTACTAGTAAGTCTGTATAACAGTAAAAATAGAAAAATTGATACCATAAATATCTCCTCTCCTATTTTCCTATTGATTTTTTTTTGTTATGACTATATTAGGGAAATTTTACTTTTTGTAGGTCAATATACTTACAAAGCTATTTTTTCCTTCTGGTATCAGGAATGTTGAGGAAATTCATGGCGGAAAGCATTTTTGGAGTAATATTATACAGAGTAATCTAGGAAAAGAATATTTCGGATCTGTTTGGTGAATCTATTGGACTGGACTAACTTCCCCTTTTCTAACAACCCTTCTTTTATCCATATTGGATATAAATATTTGTCTGTGATGAAAGTTAAATGAATGTTTATGGAGCAAATCAATCATGTGGTTGCACTATGTTTACACACATTCTAACTAACAGCTCTTTCCAACTCTCACAGGATCACTTTTAGAAAAGTTATGATTTTATCAAGAACTTTCCGTCAGTCTTTATCAAGACTGAATAAAGAGTGTTGTGCTGAAACTGGTTTGGCTCAGTGGATAGAGCGTCGGCCTGCGGACTGAAAGGTCCCAGGTTCGATTCCGGCCAAGGGCATGTACTTGGTTGCGGGCGCATCTCCAGTAGGGGGCGTGCAGGAGGCAACTGATCGATGTCTCTCTCTCACCAATGTTTCTGACTTTCTATCTTTCTCCCTTCCTCTCTGTAAAAAAACAATAAAAATATTTTTTTTAAAAAAAAGAGTGTTGGACCTCTGCCCAAAAGGTCACGGAGTTCGATTCCCAGTCAAGAGCATGGAGCTGGGTTACAGATTCAATCCTGAGCCCCAATGAGGGCACATGAGGGAGGCAACCAATCAAATATGTCTCTCCCACATCAATGTCTCTCTCTCTCTTTTCCTTCCTCCCTTGAACTCTCTCTAAAAATCAATGGGAAAATATCCTTAATCGAGGATAACATCCCCCACATCCCAAAAGAGAGTTCCAATGTGTTTGTTTTCTCTTTATTCTAAAGTCCTGAAAAATATTTCACAATTAGAAGTTGTCTAGGTCCCATACCCCAAACTCACATAAGCCCAGAATCTAGGCACAGAGCACTGAGTGGATGAAGAAGCAATCAGTGTGTGCAAACCAATTGTGTGGCCATGTTGATCTGCCTCTCATTTACCCACCTAATTTGGTTACTTAAACACACACACACACACACACACACACACATTGATTTTAGAGAGGAAGGGAGAGGGAGAGAGGGACATCAATGATGAGATAGAATCCTCCTGCATGGTCCCCACTGGGGATTAAGCCCACGACCCTAGCATGTGCCCTTGACCAGAATTGAACCTGGGACCCTTCAGTCCACAGGCCAATGCTCTTTCCACTGAGCCAAACTGGCTAAGGTCTCATTTGGTCACTTTTTTAAAAAGCATCTTTGTATTTTTATGTAGTGTAAAATCACTCAGGTCATCCCTCCATCCTTCCTGCCACTTTGTTTTTGTCTGGAGGCTAGATGCTCGAGAATCATCCACACTCCATTCATCTCTACAAGCCTCAGCTGAGCCCAGTCAGCTGCTATGTTTTGAGCAGGGGATTTAAATTCTCTCTCTTTTTTTCCCCACAGGAAAGATAACATTTCTAAAAATGCGCTGGAGGCCATGAACTGGGTACATTCCTTCAGCATTAAACTCGTACCACCACTCTCCACAAAACAAATGAATAAATGATGCTTCTACTTTAAAACAGAATAATTTTTACACAGTGTGCTGACGAAGGCAAATTTCCCATGAAATCAGGGTAACATCAGTCTTGGTCAAGCACAAACAATCTAGGAAAAGAACAGACAGGCACATTCTAATAGGGCGCGTGTCCATTCATTTAGAAAAGCATCATTTATTTCTCTTTCACAGAGCCACTGAAGGAGAACCCATACTGAACGTTGTGATTATTGTTTTAGCTGGGATTCATAAAGAGACTGAACAGCTGCACACTTTATTGGGTCTCATCTAAATACCTGCTTCTTGTATTCTGTGCTGGGAGATATTTATGTTATAAATTCAACTTTATACTAACCATCAGGAAGAATGCTCCCTGTGGCTCTGCTGACTCAAAATAATGACTTGTAAGGGAGCCCTAATGACAGAACAAGGGGCAATTATAGACGCAGCATGAGACTTGGAAGAACTGTGTGATGTGTTCTGTGCACTTGATTGACCTCATGTTCAAGTTCGTTTGTGCCTCGCTGCGGTAGATAGGACCTAGGCCTCAGGGTATATGCCTTGTTAATTTCAATATAAGAAGACAGAATGGATTAGATCAGATGGCTCATACAAAACACACACACACACACACACACACACAACAACAACAACAAAGTTACACCAGAGCTTGGCAGAAAAGCAATGGCACGTTAAGGTCTACCAGAAGGAACCATCAAATATATATATTCAGGGTAGGAGAAGCTAGAATAATCAATATGGAGTGTTCATTTATTTCTGCTCTCGGGATAATGAAAACAATGCACATCTTCTCGTGTCTTTACATAATTGAGGCGGCTGCTGGGAGAACTTAGCATTTATTGCAATGAGGGAGGGAGCGGAAGGCAGAGAACAGAACTCCGTGTAGAATAAGGTTACTGTGAGGTGTCTGCAGATCGCACTGTTTTACAGAACTACACCATGTGGCAGTCTCTCCTGTCACTGCCATACATGCCTGCCGAGCTGTGATTTACTGGATAAAAAAAAGGGGCACATCTTTTCTGATGGGTTGTTTATAATCCCAGTTCTAAACATGCTTACTTTGTGAGGGGATGCAAAATAAGGGGGAGGTGCGGGGAAGGAAATGTTGTTTGTTTTTTTTATCAATTTCAGTCTCTACAAACAATATATAAGAAACACAAATCCTCTTGTTTTGCTGCGTACAAGTATCATAGAGGGAATTCAAGCACATAATGATACTGCAGGCTGACTTGAAAACAACACGGAATAACTGGCACTTATGCAATTTCTCAGATAGACAGCTTTGATTCTAAATTGGATGAAAGGAGGCGTTCAGAGACAGTCATTTCATCAGGCCTGGTTGTTCGCTAATAGTCACCTAGTCAACTTCGCCTACTTTTCGAAAGCGGTTGTTAGAAAAAGACCTGCGAAAGCCTCGGTGACAATCTGAAATCAATGTTTTCTGAATGATACTGGGAAGCGCATCTTCGCTCTTCCACTGCGAGACGTGTAATCTTTGATAAAATGCATAACTAATATCTAATGTGGAATGAGGAATCTCAGAACTCAGAATGTAAAAATAAATTGCCAGCCTCGCAAGGAATACAGGCAAACAATACCGAGTGATTACAGATTGGAACGTCAGGGATCTATTCCGTATTTATCAGTCCTGAAAAAATGGAGGCTAGAAATGGGTCATAATTAAAACTAGAGGAATGTAAAAGCTGTTAGAGGAAGGGACAAGACGCTAATGTTTTTCACATGTATTTTTGCCCCTGATGTTGGGTAAAGAGGAGGAAATGGGTGCTTAACCAGACAGCCCTTTTTTAAAAACTGATTTTCAATAAGGCAAGTTTAAAAAAACAAGTATTAGTAAATTGTATTTAAGACACTAGTCAGATAAATAATCTGATTTTAAACAGGATGAAGAAGAGCGAATTTCCAGATTTCTGTGAGAAAATAAGATTCCTGACTGAAAATTCTTGCTTTAAGAAATGTTTCTTTCCCACTGAGGCAAAATTTTTCACTTATTTAGGGTAACGAATAAGATGCAGGAAATCCTAATAAAACCGGTATAGCACATGTGACTGAGTCATTCGTTTTAAATCATCACCTTTCAATGTTATTTTAACAAAACTGCCACCATGTTTCCCAAAATTAAGCCAAAGAGAAAATTCTCAGAAATAGTACAGGTAATGGTATTATTTTATAGGACAGTTGACCCTGAACAACATGGGTTAGAACTGCGCAAGTCCGCTTATACATGATGTTTTCAAAAGTACCGTAAATGTTTTCTCTTTCTTATCATGTTTTTAATAGCATTTTCTTTTCTCTAGCTTATTTTATTGTAAGACTATAGTCTATAGTACATATAACACAAATAATATGTGTATTAACTATGTTATCAGTAAGACTTCTAGTCAACAGTAGGCTGTAAGTTACTGGTGCATCAAAGTTATATGTGAATTTTCAACTGCACAGAAGCTTGCTGTCCTTAACTCCTGTGTTGTTTAATGTCAACTCTACATGTTTTTTAAGTCAACAAGTTAGAAAAGTAAAGCTATTTTCATGCAAAGACTTTTTTCCCAATACTTAACTGCACATTACATCACATTACAGGTATCAAGGGTTAGTACTTGGGGAGAGGAAACCATTCAACCCTCTCAAATATAAAAAAATACATACTTTTTAAGTCAAAGAAAGAAAAAAGTAAGACATTTGGGAATGCCTAAAGCACCATTGCAAGGAACCAAGTTTGAAAATCATCACTGTAATTTCAAAGACATATGGTTATATCATTTTATAATGCTAACATTTTATAGAATGATGAAGAGCTGAGTTTAAGCAAGACCAATAGATGGAAGAAATGAGTTTATACTTTTAGGTATTGTATATACTCACAGCACAAGCCTACTTAAAACATTTGAAACGATTGAAAAAAATCATTTGAGAGTGCCAGTACTTAAGATGAGAGCCTCCATCTCCACATATAAGGAATTTTTATTTTCATCATGCTTTCACTGAACCATCCTTACTCCATTTACAGTGTGAATTACAATTTATATTGCTGTCCTGCATGCCTGAAGGTGACTCAGTAGGGAATAGAAGAGGGAATCACTGTAATATAGACAAGCTTGGTGATATCTGTCAAACAAGAAGAGCATCCTGTGAATGTTTACTGACTCCATTTCTTATGCCACATCCAATAGAACAATTGAATCAAAAAATAATTACGGAGAAACAGAGATTAGAGAAAACCCTGAAAAAGCAATATATGGTTATTCCAATTTAAAACGACATTTAATAGCAATTTTCATTTCAGCCTATAAATGTAAATAATAGGTCCATTCTCTTTACATGGGGAATGTTTGCATATCCTTCATGTTGGCACATTTCTAATTTCATGCCTAAGAATATTGTGTTAGTCAGAATAATTTCTAGTCTAAGTAACCGCAAATGAAACGCAAACTGAATTTAGAAGGGGAAAAAAAGGCAAAAACAAAAAGAAACAACAAAAGAAATTAGTAACTTAATGAGTCTCCAATTTCAAGTATACATGGAGCCATGTCCATAAATGGCCAACTCCATAAATGATATCTCTCGGGATCTTAAATTTATTTTCCTACGCATTGGTATTGGTAGCAGTGAACCAATCTGAGCCTGGTGCTTTCTATTTTGGAAGATGATTCACTATTGATTTAATTTCTTTAATACATATGGAACTATTCATTGTTTATTTCATCTTGTGTGAGTTTTGGCAGATTGTATCATTCAAGAAGTTGGTCTATTTCATCTACGTTATCAAATTTGTAGAAATAGAATAGTCCATTGCATTCCTTTACTATCTGTTCAACGAACATAAGATCTGTAGTCATGTCCCATCTTTCATTTTTACCTTTAGTCATTTGTGCCATATTCTTTTTTTTCTTAACTGGCTAAAGGCTTATACATTTTATTGATCTTTTCAAAGAAACAAATTTTAGTTTTGTTGATTTTCTCAATGACTGCTTCCTTTCAATGTCACTGATTTTTGTTCTAATTTTTATTATTGCTTTTCTTCTGTTTTCTTCAGATTTTATTTGCTCTTCTTTTTCTAATGTCCAAATAAGGAAGCTTAAATTATTGATTTTAAATCAATGTATCCATTCAATGCTCTAAATATTACCTCAAACATTGCTTTCACTACATTTCACAAATTTTAATATGTACTATTTTCATTCTGTTCAAAATATTTTTTTTAATTTTTACTTCAGAATTCTTTTTACACTTATTTAGAAGTGTTTGGTTTCATCTCCAAGTACTTTGAGATTTTTCAGCCATCTTTCTGTTCTTTATTTCTACCTAATTCTATTCCCTAATTCCATTGTGGTCTGTGAGTAGACATATCTGTTATACACTTTTAAATTTGTGAACATACGGTTTATGGCCCAGATACGGTTTATTCTTGGTGAATGTGCCACATGAGCTGAAGAAAAATGTGTATTCTGCTGATATGGGATGAAAGGGTCGATGGATATTTATTATATCCAGTTGATTGATGGTGCTATTGAGTTCAACAATGTCCTTACTGATTTTCTGCCTGCTGGACCTGTCCATTTCTGCTATAGGGATGTCAGAGTGGTTTCATCTGTTTTTTCTTGTAGTTCTATTAGTTTTTGCATCACTTATTTCGACACTTTTTTATTTAAGTGCATATACATTAAGGATTATGTTTTCTTGGATAATTAGCTCCTACATCATTATGTAATGCCTCTCTTTATCCCTGACAACTTTCCTTGTTCTGAAGTTGGAGGATGTCTAAATTCATATAGCAACTCCCTTTTACTTTTAAATAGAGTTAGCATGGTGTATCTTTCTCCATTCGTTTACTTTTATTCTATACTAGAGGCCCAGTGCACAAATTCATGCACATTGAAAGAAAATTAATTAGAAAAATATTTTAATATTGCTTTTCACCCTTTCTCTATAATAGAAGTGTCAACCAAATTCATGATTGATTACAATGACAGGTCAAAACACACGTGTGTAACTGGTGCCAACAAGAACTTTATATGTATCACATATGCGTGAGTCAACTTAGCCTTTTATTTATTTGGATAAACTTGCTTAATTAGACCTGCTTTTTGATGTAGTTAAACTTTTTTCCCAACTTCCCTTTCACATAATTGTTAGCAACACAGCAGTTAAGTATCAACATGAAGCAGTTTACTATTGTAGATCACACAGCGAGAACAAAGGGTAAAGTATTTAACTGCAGCAGTTTTTTGACTATATTCTGTGCAGTGAAAAAACCTAAAGTCATTTTCAAGGTCTACCATTTCTTACTTCTTTTCAGTCGGGTCAAGTTTCTCAACTTTCTAAATCTCCATTTTCTGGCTAATGAAAAGAAAATAGGATTCCACTGAGTCTTCTATCTACCTACTCCAGGACTTCTGTGAGGATCAAATGAGATGATGTGGGAACCTCTTTCCACGTCCCGCGTGGTTCAGGGTTCCCGGGTCAGGGTTCGGGTTCTGAAGGAGGCCGCACGCAAACGAAATAAGAGACTAGAAAATATTAATTTGGCGATATTGGGGGGCCAGGCGGGAGCCTTCCTCTAGTGGGATGGACTGCCGTCTTGCTCTGGCCTTCTACTTCCTTTTATTAAGGCTTGCACCTGGGTATAAAGCAAGTCATGTTCCTGGGCTGAAGAAAGTGCAAGGGGGCTAGTCATCACTAGGAAGAGGAAAATAGTCGTTGCTACATGATGTCATTACCTGGTGCCCACAGCAACCATTTCTGGGCCGGGCTGGGCTATGGGCCACATTTTGCAACATGGGATTTTGGCAGTGTTGGCTGCAATGTGGTAGGCAGTTGCTCCAGGATGGGCGGGGCCTTTGTCCCACTTGGGAGAAGCCAAGTGTTGCTTTGTGAGCACCAGGTTTGCTGTGCTGTTTCTCTGTGCACATTATGGCAGCTCCTGCATTGAGTATCTGCCTCCTGGTGGTCAGTGCACATCATAACAAGTGTTTGGATGGTTGGACACTTAGCATATTATCATTTTATGTATATAGATGTGTCTTTATATTTAAAGTGAATTTCTTGGCTCAACCAATGTTGCTCAATGGTTGAGTATTGACCTATGAGGCAGGAGGTCACAGTTCAATTCCAATCAGGGCACATGCCCAGATTTTGGTTCTGTCTCCTGTGCAAGGCATGCAGGAGGCAGCCAATCGATGATTCTCTCTCATCATTGATGTTTTTCTCTCTCTCTCTCTCTGAAATCGATAACACTATATATTTTTTAAAGGTTATAACTATAAGTGGAAAAATAAATAGCAGGAATCAAAAAGAGAGAATAAAAACTATGATTTTGTGAAAATGCTCCTCTCATACCAGGTGATGACTAAAACAAGAAAATAAGTTTTGAATGTGATATGTAATTTATTGATACCATAGTTGTTTTTTTTTGTTTGTTTTTGTTAATTCTCACCCAAGGATACTTTTTCCATTGATTTTTTTTTTTAGAGAGAGAGGAAAACAGAGAAGAACATTGATGTGAGAGAAACACATTGATTGGTTACCTCTTGCACAAGCCCTGACCAGGTCCCAGGCTGAGGAGGAGCTTGCAACTGAGGTACATGCCCTTTGACCAGAACAGAACCTGAGACTCTTTGGTCCACAAGCCAACACTCTATCCACTGAGACAAACTGGCTAGGGCTCTACCATTGGTTTTAAACACACACAAACATTTTCTCCTAATATATGCACTTGGGTATTATAATAGTTAGTACAGTAAGTCCTCAGGTTATATTGGAGATCCATTCCTATGGCATGGCATGGCATAACATGATTGTTGGAAGACCATTCCTACCACGTGACGTAACGCAATTTTCGCAATAAGTGGGAACCCACCTACATAAGCGCCTACATCACTCACATGCAGTACATACACAGCAATACTAAAGTGAAACAGTAAAAAAACTTAAAAGAAAGTAACTATTCCTGACCTTTACTTATGATAAATAAATAATAAAAGACATAAAGCATATATGTACAGACATCAAAGTGACGGAATATTTTTTTATAAATAAATGGAAGATAGCAACATAACAATGTACATTGAGTTCAATGTAAACCAAGGACTGTCTGTAATTCATAAACGCTGAACTGCTATGAAGTTCATTTTCACTATTATTATTTTGAATTAAATAATAAATATAAAGTCGCTCTAAATGTATACAATTGTTTGTGTGACACAAATTACAGAGTTGATAAAATCAAAAGTAATACGATAGGACATGTAGTCTATAGGAAATTACCACCATCCAATGGGTGCAATGCACATACAAAGACTAAAGATATTTTCATAAAAAAGTGTGAGGAAGACTAATTCAAATTAAAAGTCTTCTTCCATTTAAAACCACTGCTATGGAGTACAATGGAGTACAAGAGAAACTACATCTAATGAAGAAGTCCCTGCGCAGGGATCATTAGTGTTAAATAAGTATTCAACATTCACTGTCCACAGTATCTAAATGCTGCACGCTGAATCCCAATGGCTCCGCAGACCTAACTCACACAGAAGCGTGGTTCTGAATTAACAAAATATTTAGAGCTCAATAAAGGTCCTTTAGCTCGCAGACCCAGGGGGCCATATGAAGAAAAGAGGAAGAAATGCTGAGACGTCAAGTACTGCTTCTGTTGTCATCCCACCCCCACAGCGATAAAAGTAGAAATCACATTGCGTCCGCTATGTACCGACCGACTTTGCACATTTTACAAATATTTACTGAGCTCCTAACCAATGGCAGGTGCAATTTCCAGATGTGTTTTAAAGCTGCAGTTCTCAGTACACTGTGAACTTCTCAAAGATTCTCCAAATAACTCTCATTATTGAGATATCAGGTTGGCCAAGAAGAAAGAAGATAAAGGTAAGAGGTAGCTTTAGTGCTTGGGGAAAATCTCCTCTAAATAATCAGAATTCTAATATACAGTAATGGAGTGGGAAGCACATGACATGTAGAGTTCAGGAGACCTGAAGAGGACTCTTGACACCCGCCAGGTGCAGTCTATAGGTTCAGGTCAACTTGCTGAACTTCTCTGAGCTTGAGTGTGATCACTTATAAGTGGGTGGTCACTCCTACTTCACAGGTTTGCTTAGAGCAAATATTCTTAATCTACTTTTTGGAGAGATTTCTTCATTGACCTAAAATTGTGTGGAAAGCCAAAACCGGTTTGGCTCAGTGGATAGAGCGTCGGCCTGCGGACTGAAAGGTCCCAGGTTCGATTCCGGTCAGGGGCATGTACCTTGCTTGCAGGCACAACTCTCGGGAGGGGCGTGCAGGAGGCAGCTGATCGATGTCTCTCTCTCATCGATGTTTCTGACTTTGTATCCCTCTCCCTTCCTCTCTGTAAAATTGTGTGGAAAAATACACCTGTGTATGCATTATTTTGCATGGATAGCTACGCTTACTGGTACGCCATTGGTAAGCATTGCAATAAACTAGCATATGAAATCTTGTATATCTTTAGATTTCATTTTGAAGTATATATGTTACAATACCATCTATCTCTCTTATTTCCAATGGGGGGGGGCGTAAGTTTACTCTGATTATGCTTTCAAGAAATGTCATGTACATATCTGCAAGTTTCTGAGTGAAAATTGAAGATTTGGAGCATAGAATTGCCGAGACCCAAGAGATTATTTTCACTTTTTCCTCATGAAAAGGGGGAAAAAGAAACTTTTCCATTTAATTACTTCTTCCATTTCTATCAGCTGCCCTAGCTTTGTTGCTGAGGCCAAGCATAGTTAGAAGAGCGGGAATGTGAGACATAACAGAAGAGGAGCTCTGTATGGCTTACAAATGCAAAGCAAAGCATCTTTATTGATATTCTTTTTAAAGAGTTCACTGAGGTGCAGCTCACAGTTGTCAAATGGAATGAAAAACAGAAATCCCTTTGAAAATAAGAGATAGAATTCAAGGTCAGTTTCCCACAGGCCATATTCCCTCTACCCTCACCTTTTTGGAAACAGTAAACCACTTATCTGGATTTGTTCACTGCATGCTGATGGTATCAGACCTTATCACTGTCTAAAAGAACACTTCACTGGCATATTTTTAAAACAACAATTTATCTTCTCTTGTGCCCTAAACTAAGTTGAACCCCAAAGTCTCATTGGGGGAAAAAAATGTGTAAGTTGTAAATGTTCGGATAAAAGTTAAAACTGTCTTAGATCTAGCATTCAAAGTTAATGAGTAGCAGATGCATTTATAATAAATACATGTTTTTTAAATGAGTCCCTTAGGCTTCCACCAATGATAAATTTTTCAGAAAATATTCATAGCATTCAAGACAAGAGGAGAATTATCACATTATTCTTATGGATGACAACGTGTTTCTGGTCATTTCTCCATCTCTTTCATGCTGGATCTCTCATGAAATGAAACACAGGTGATAAGTGGCCGACACCTTCATATTGCCATCATACAAGGATGCCTAAGCCAGAACTGTGTACTCAAACTTTAGCTCCATCCAGATTTCTGATTCAGTCGGTCTGGGGGGAAGTAAAAAAAAACTGCATTTCTGACAATCTCCCAGTTGATGCTGATGCTACTTGTCTTGGGACCACACAATGGAAATCATCAGCTTAAACCACCCTATAAAATAAAAGCCTAATATGTTAGGCATATAGTCGTCCAGTTGTTTGGTCAATCAATCAAAGCGTAATCCTAGCTAATAAAAGAGTAATATGCAAATTGACTGTACCTCCGCTACACCCACAAGCCATGCCTACCAGTCAATCAGAAACAAGTATGCAAATAAACCCAACCAAAATGGCTGCAGCCACAGAAAGAGAAGGAGGCTTGAGTTTCCCTAGCAATGGAGGAAGCCAAGCTTTCTGCCTGTCCTGGCCTGCCTTGGCCTCCACTTAAGACTACAAAGTTTCAATTATAGAAGATAAATAAATCCCAGATACCAGGGCCTCCGCTTGGGTGGCCAGAGGGCTGGCCAGCCTGAAAACCACCACAGGCCCCTAGCCCAGGCTGCTCTATGCCCCAAGGGAACCCTCACTGTGATCCAGGACACCCTTCAGGGCAAACTAGCTGGCCCCATCTGTGCAACAGGCTATCTAATCCTATCTAAAGAAAAGAACAATATGCAAATTGATCAGCACTCCAACACACAAGATGGCCGCCCCCATGTGGTCAAAGATGACTGACTCCATGTGAACACAAGATGGCTGCCACAAGATGGCCAGCAGGGGAGGGGAGCTGGGAGGGACCAGGCCTGCAGGGGAGGGCAGTTAGGGGCAAAAAGGCTGGCGGGGGGCTTTAGGGGATTATCAGACTGGCAGGCAGAAGCAGTTAGGGGCAATCAGGAAGGCAGGCAGGTAAGCAGTTGGGAGCCAGCAGTCCTGGATTGTGAGAGGGATGTCCAACGGCTCATTTAGGCTGGATTTTGCTAATGATATGCTAAGGCTGCTCAACCAGTCACTAAGATGTGCACTGACCATGAGCGGTAAGATGCTCCAACTGGTAGGTCAGCTGGCCAATCAGGACTGAGTTCTCCCATGGTCCTTCCCTGGCTGGCCAACCTCCCACCTCCCTCCCTTGCCCCGATCATGCACTGGTGGGGTTCCTTGGTCTGGCCTGTGCCCTCTCACAATCTGGCCCTTCAGGGGAAGTTGGAGAGCTGGTTTCAGTCCAATCCTGCAGGCCAGGCTGAGGCACCCCACTGGCACACAAATTCACGCACCAGGCCTCTAGTAGAAAGATAAATTTATTAATCATCAGTATCAGGATTTTAAAGTATTATCTCATTGAAGATTAAGGTATTTCTAAAAACACCTGAGCTGTAAAAATGCTGTATAAAACAGAGCCATCTTTGTATCATACCTATGACAACATCAGTTCAGTGGGCAGGATATTTTGAGCCTATTAAAATAGGGGTGTGCTACAAAATGTAAGATTACATTTTCTACCTACAGGCACTTAAGACAAAAAGCATGTTCAATGGAAAAACAATTTTTTTTTCCATATCTGAGTTCTATGGTTGGACATTGTTAAAGGGTTAATGGAGGCATGTTAAAACTGTCAAGAGTTGCCGAGACCGGTTTGGCTCAGTGGATAGAGCATTGGCCTGCGGACTGAAAGGTCCCAGGTTCAATTCCAGTCAGGGGCATGTACCTTGGTTGCGGGCACATCTCCAGTGTGGGGCAAGCAGGAGGCCGCTGATCGATGTCTCTCTCTCATTGATGTTTCTGACTTTCTATCCCTCTCCCTTTCTCTCTGTAAAAAAATCAATAAAATATATTTTAAAAAAAGAAAGAAAAAAAACTGTCAAGAGTTTATTTGAGCACACGTGGATTTCAATCGGGCAGCACAAAACCAAATGTGTTTGAGGAACATGCTACTGACAGGAGCTGAGTGAGAAGTTTTTATAAAGATGTGGAAGCAAAATAAGGAAATTATTTGAATGGTCAGAGCTTAAGCAGTTATCTTATTTGAGAAAGTCTAGTTGGCTACTATGATTAGTTGTTCTTAACTTTCATTTGCTCCGATTTGAGTACATTGACTCTGGCTTGGGTTTTGGTTTGCTTACATAGGCTAGCAAGGCATGAGAACCACCCTTATCTAATTTCCTCCTTGTTCAATTACATTATCAACATTATAACTATTTCATTTATTTTAAGGGCGCCAGTGTTTATTGGTGCTTTCCAACGGATAATGCAGTTATAGTCTATCTCCGTGTCAAATGTAATTAGTGCGTGAATTTTATATTTGCTTTGTCATATCTTGATCCAGATGTAAAATTTACATTTTCTTTAACTTGAATATTCAGATGGTTAGACAACTCCAAATATTGCTGTGAAAATAGAGATCAGAGTACATAATGCTACAAACAATAGGTAAGAGGAAATGTAACCTGAAGTCGAGACCAAACAGATAAAACAAAGACAAGAATTCATGTTTACTGGAGAGCTGAAGGGCTTCATATCAATATTATTCAGGACTGAGCTGAGGGGGCAGTAAACAGTTCCCTAAAATATCCTAAAGAACAAAGAAGAAAAGAGAATTAATTCTTAAAAATGTTTACATTAAAAGCAGGACAAAAAAGAAGTGATTAAGCTCAGCTGGCGTAGCTCAGGGGTTGAGTGTCAACCTATGAACCTGAAGTTCATGGTTCAATGCCCAGTCAGGGCACATGCCTGGGTTGCAGGCTGGATCCCCAGTGAGGGGCATGAAGGAGGCAGCCAATCAATGATTCTCTCTCATCACTAATGTTTTTATGTCTCCCTCTCTCTTTCACTCTGAAATAAACTATGTATGTATATTGTTTAAATGTGATTAATGTAATGTATCTTCCATAGTTATAATTTAATATTTTGAGTTTTTTAAGCTTACCTCTCCCCCAAATCTAGTATTATCTAAGAGCCCTAAGAACACAGAGAGGATCAGAACTATAGACCTCGAATCGAATTGCATGATTTAAATAAATCAAAATAGGAAAGATGGAGTAGATATCCCTCAAGGTTAGCAGGTATTGCTTGTAAAAAACTAAGGATAAAAAATACAAACTGGTTGATTAACTCAGGAGTGGGCCCAGGAAATATATTTGTAAGTGATTATGACCAGAACCAACGTGGAAAACTCTGAAAGAGATTGCAATCCTTGGAAGGTTCTTTCTCTTGTATGCCATGTTTCTTACTCTACTTCAATTTCCTTCCCACCCAGAATCACATAAAGGACTCACCACTGATCACTAGACTTACAATGAGCTACGTTATTGACAATAAATGTTATAGTCTATATACATTCCCAGCCTTGTAGACATTCTTCCAAGGACAATTCATACACTTCAACTTCTTTTAAAATATTCTTTTTAGCCTGGCCAGGTAACTCAATTGGTTGGAATATTGTACTAATGTGCCAAGGTTGCAGGTTCCATCCCTCGTCAAGGCACATTATAAGAATTAGCCAATGAATGAATAAATGAGTAGAACAACAAATTGATGTTTCTCTTTCCCTTGCTTCCTGTCTCTCTCTAAAATTAATAAAAAGTTTAAAAAAAATGCTCCCTTTAAAAATAAGACATTTACAGACAAGATGTCCCTTTCTCTGAAAGCATTAACACCAAGGTTTGCCCAAGACTTTCTCAGCTTTAGCGCTGAAAATCCCGCAGCCCAGAAGCCCTGAGCTGATAACCACAGTGGCTGGTAACCCCACCAATCACTTCGTGATTGAATGTTCATGTTTCATTCCCAGATGCCTATACAGCAGCCGAAGCAATAAAAACAGACAAACAAAAAACTTTCAATCTCGATGTTTTTTTCCCTCCTTTTTCAATTGCACTCTTGCTTCTATTTTGCTGATACCCTTCACATATTTTTCAGAACAAAAAAAAAACAAAAAAAAAAAACATCGAACAGCCAGCAAATCCAGGAGTGACCTGAGGGCAAATATAGCATTACATTCAACTTTCTCTCCCCAATGTCTAGCCGAGGGCCTGACACCGTGAGAAGCATTTGATAAACTTTTAATGAATGGAAGAGGTTGGAGGATTTTAAAACACTGTTTTCCATATACAAGAAAGAAGCCGTTTCCTTCTGTGAATATGCTTCGAGTAAGTTCTCCTCGTCCCCATCTACCAACAAATGTATTTTAGCCATCTTAAGTCATGTTTCAGCTGTATGCTTCATTTGCAAACGAGGCTGGCTTCTCCAAATGTTCTTTTTAAAATAATAGCTCTCAGATTTATTTGTAGGAGCTACTGCTGAACTGCCAGAGGAAAGATCTACTTCCTGTTGTGAAGTTTGCTTTAGGGAATATAGAAATGCATATATTTGCACAACCAAAGATTGAGACATTCAACAAGGGTACCAGAAAAATCAGATTAAGTTCTGAAACATTTCTCCTGATTCCTGGTGATAGTTGGGAGGGATTTAGCAGCCATTCTGACAGTGAAGAAAGCTATGATGGAGAAAACGATAAGACCAAATGCCAAGCTAAAGACGCTAAAGTGAACACTCCAAGCTTTCTGGGGATATTTCAGTGAGGCTGAGGAAGAGATTCTGGCTCTGAGTAGAAACATGTATCACAGAAACATCAGCAACAATTAAAAATTCAGAAATCAAGCCCTGGCTGGTTTGGCTCAGGGGATGGAGCATCAGCTTGTGGGGTGAAGGGTCGCGGGTTCAATTCTGATCAAGGGCACATGCCCCGGTTGAGGGCTTGATTCTCAAAAAAGGGAATGCAGGAGGCAGCTAATCAATGATTCTCTATCATTGATCTCTCTCCCTCTCTCTTTCTTTCTCTATCTCTCCATTCTTCTCTGAAATCAATAAAAATATACTCTTGAAAAAAGAAAAAAATCCAAAATCAGTAAATCCATTTCTCCATTATCATCATCCCATATCATTTAAAGTTATGAAGACTCCAAATACCTAGAGAGAGAGAGAGAGGAGGACAGGGAGGGGGTGGAGAAAAAGAGAGAGAACACATCTGGGCAGATTTGCTTAAGTTTGGGAAAGAAATATGAAGACTTTGAAGAAGATGGACATCCCATTTCTACACAAAGAGCAAGTAACTGTAGCTGGCAGTTCACACTGACATAGCTGATGTGGAAAACTGCGTTAATGACTCTTCTCCTCGAATCTTAATCTTCTTCTTGTACCAATTTCACAGTCTCCCTTACATATTTCAGTCACCCATTAGTAATAATAAAACGCCCTTGGAAAACATCCTTTGAGACATAGCCTTTCAACAGAATCTTCTGAATATTCCATTGCTCCTGACTCCACAACTCATATTTTTCCATCCCCTCTGCCTGAAACATCAAGTTCAAGGCCTTTCCTCTCCTTCCCACCAACGTGTCATCACTCTGAAGCCTTTCCTTCATATCCTAGCTCCTCTTTCCCTGACAGACTGAAGAAAGACAGGAGCACATGGCTTGTACAAAGTCTTTTCACTTAGGCGATATTACAGATGATGTAGCCCAGCCAAATTCGCCCAAAGAATTCAGTAGTCACTGAGGACATTTCTCCTATTTCTTCCATTTCACAGCCCATCTCCCTGTGCTGACAGCTGGCTTTGACAGTATGTATCATTTTAATGTCACCCAAGGCATGAGAGTGTTATGTCAAAGCTTTAACAAGGGTGATTCAATCCAGATGATGAGGAAACACATTTGTATTCTGCATATATTCACTTGATAATAGCCTAAGATGATGGAGCCATTCATTCTTAAGCCCAAACACTTATCATACACAGAGCACTCTACTATTAAGAGCATTGCATTTATTTTTGTTTTATTTTGCTTTGGGCGGGGAGCAGGAGGGGCGATTTTTGTTTTTATTTTGTTCTTAGCACTGGGTAATGTTTTGTGATTTTTTTTTCTTGGAAGAGACTAGGGCTACCCAACAGAACTGATCCATGGATTATATTTGAAGTTTTTTCTTGCAAAATATGTCGTTAGACTCTCTTGGGCATAAAATTTACATGCACGCTGCAAAAGACACTATACTTCACATGTTAGATATTTAAGAGTAAGTCCATGATTCTGTATTGTTAGAACTATAAAATCACCACAGAATAAGACACAACTTGAGTTGCCACGTATCTTATATGGATTATGGGCTTGTGCGAGTCGTGAATTTTTATAGATTTAGACATGAAGCCTTTTATGCTTTCATGCAGACTGGCTTGGGCAAACAGAAGATGCCAGGTCCTGCAGAGAAGTGACTGCCATTGATTGGAGGGGGGACAGAACTTTGGCGTCTACATGTCCACTCTTCACCATTTGCCCTCTACTGGAGGATCAAGCTGGTACGGGACAGAGACCAAACTCTTGGCAGGTTCCTCTGAGTTCTTTTCACCAGATCATGTCTTTGGGCGTGGCCTTAAATTCAATTTTAGCAAGAATCCTGTCAAGATGGATTAGCAGGAATCCCTCCCACCATGGATATCTCTTCTCATCCCTTCCTGTACCTCAGTAGAGGTGACGTCTGATCGCCTTGCCATGCCTAATAGGTCAGTTGAGCCAGAATCTTGCCTTATTCCTGATATTTTCTCTTAGCAATTCTCCACCTGCTTTTTGACCATCAATTCCCATTTTCCTTATGTTCAGCACAGAGTCCAACTGCAAAATCCAGTGGGCCCTGGACCTATGCAATAATCCTTAATAAACTTCGCTTTATTTTCCTTTAACAAGTGCCATTGATAATCTTTCTTTAACATAAGACTCTCAAGATATTTTAGAAAGCAATTATTATTTTGTTAATTTAATGCTTCATCATACCAGGAAGTTTGCTCATCTGTGAAAAAACTACGTTGATCTCCCTGGATATGTTTTTGTGGTCCAAGGAGAAAATGTGGTCACACTCAAGAAAAACAGATCTGGACAGAAAAGCAACAGACCCCTGAGGAGATGCTACAAGAGCAAAAGGCAGAGCAGTGAAAATCAGAGGCAACAAAAAGATGAAAATTCGCCAAGACCAGTTTGGCTCAGTGAATAGTGTTGACTTGTGGACTGAAAGGTCCCAGGTTCCATTCCGGTCGGGGGCATGTACCTTGCTTGCGGGCACATCTCCACTGTGGGGTGTGCAGGAGGCGGCTGATCGATGTCTCTGTCTCATCGATGTTTCTGACTTTCTATCTCTCTCCATCCCTTTCTGTAAAAAATCAATAAAATATATTTTTTAAAAAAAGATGAAAATTCATGATGTTGGGGATAGAGAAATCTGTCTTGCCCAAATAGAGACTCTGGGTGATTATTAGGATGTATGTTACTATGTAGAAACGACGCTGCTCTGGAAGCAAAAGGCTATGACTGAAGTTCAAGTGGCATCTACGTCAATCCTCATATTTGATTATAGACTACAGTTTTGAGAAGCTGTTTCCATTTTTGTATTCTCTTTCACAAGTGAATCATATAAAAAATATGGTGGATCACATCACTGCGGAGTTCACATTGTATTCCTTGCCTCAAATTATATTGGGGGGAATTCTTCACTCAATTTTAAACGATATTTGTATTTCAAAAGTGAGATCATATTCCTTGGCTGGAGTACACTCTTGTGGATGGGAGAGACTAAAGCTCAGATTGAGCATATTCAGTATTTGGCTCTCCCGCTGCCTGTCACTGTTCTGAATTGCTGGAAACACATTAAAAGAATATCCTGTACAGGCTTTGGGGTCTATTTTCTCTCTATTACCCCTTTACCAAGAAGAAGCTTTGATTAACTTCCATTAACAGCTCCTTACCAAAGCCAGTACTCGGAGCCAAAATTACTTCTGATTAACCACAGCTGTTCTAGCCCAAGCTTATTCCAGTATTTTCCCATCTGAGCCATTTTCAATATCCGATGTTAATTTCATTAGATTTTCTGAATTACTTCGGGGAGGATGGAAGGGAATACTCCCATACACTATAAAAGTTTATTCTGGGATGATAATTTTCTTATACAGATATAGACATAAACACAATATATACATGGTATATATGTATGTATATCTATATGTCTATTTTTTGTCACTCACAAAAAATAATGAAATGTGGGACAATTAAAATGTATAACAAAAATATTTTATATTACAAAAAATATATGTATTACAACTTTTAATTGGTCCTTTTGCTGAATTTTTTTTTCTAAAGGCTTTTTAAATAAGTTTCCTAAAGTCTTTCTTTTATTAGGGAACATAAAGTGAGAAGTGTTGATCCTTGATCTGGAGTTGAATAGATAAAATATACACATTTAAACCAACTGAAGAACAGTAAAATCAAGTTCAAGTTTCTATGACACAAAGTTCAGAAACGTACATAATCTTATTCCAGCGGTCGGCAAACTCATGAGTCAGCAGAGCCAAATATCAACAGTACAACGATTGAAATCTCTTTTGAGAGCCAAGTTTTTTAAACTTAAACTTCTTCTAATGCCACTTCTTCAAAATAGACTCGCCCAGGCCGTGGTATTTTGTGGAAGAGCCACACTCAAGGGGCCAAAGAGCCGCAGTTTGCCGACCACAGACTTATTCCATAATGCCCTCCAGTTTGTTAAAGTCACAGAAAAGGGATTTGACTCAAGTGTCCAGACAACAGTGCAAGTGAGTGACCCCATGCACGCAACTGCACAGAGGAGCGGACAAGTGAGGCATCACATTTTACTGTCCTGTTGTACACAGGCACCCAAGCTGGTTGAAGAAACAGGGAGAGAGGAAGCTTAGAAGGGAGGAGAATTTACACCTACATCTATATGTTGAACATATTAAAACTAAACATTAAGTTGAAATCATTTCAGACATTTCTACCCCATTTAAAAGCATGGTGTATGTTTGTCCATTGTTTATAAAACTGGGTTTTTAATGTATAATTTACCATTTCCAGTGGTGATTTTCTCCCCCTATGTTTGCATTTAATGGAAAATATGCCAGGGGTCCCCAAAGCCTAGAGTGTGGTATGTATTTGTATTTTTTTTTTCATCTTAATTGTTCAACTGACAGCTAAAATAATGCCCTCATTTCTAAGCAAACAAATGAGTGAAGGTGTCCATTCTTGCTCTCATTCCACCGTCAAAAGCAGCTGGAGTTTAGACAAGGTTCACACAGTTCAGACCCAATCAGAGAAGGTTATTTTCCTTTTCCACTTCTGACTGTGAAAGACCCGGTTATCATTTCCAGAAAACATCTATGCCAGAAAAACCTACAGATAGAGACTTTTTTTTCCCCTCATTCTGAATTGTTAGTCGGTCTCTCAGCACATTTTGAATGTAACCTTTTTAATCCCTGCATTTGCAATTAGAGATTAAAATTCCATTCCAAGAGCCATCTGGCAGATGGCATAGCATGAAAAAAAAAATGGAGGTAGTTTAAAATTATATTTATACAGAACACCAGATGAATTTGCCAGCCTGTTTCTTCCTGAGCTTATACATGTGCTTGTGAAAATTGATTGTTTAAGATGTAAATTTCATTTGCGGGGATTTAGCATTTTTATAGGATTTTAAAGCATCAATTAATCCATCTCTTGTTCAGCACAGTTGCTTTTAATATGGAAGTAAAATATATATTTTTAAGAAGCTGCATCTTAAGAAGATTAAGCCACCTGTGCCGGGGTCACCAAGGTAGGCTCGGAGCGGCCACGTGATAATGGCATGGACAGGCCACTGAATCCACACACCTGTTAAGCTGAAATCGTATCACATCTGAAACCATTCAGGCAGTTTGATTCTTAATTAAGATTTTTCCTTTTGCTTCCTCCAAGAGCTTTCTAAAAAAATCCTTATAACTATTCAATGCTTATTGATATCGAAAAGATTCAGAAAAGCACACAAATAAAAAATTGTACAGCTTAAGGATTTTTTTAAAAAAATTAGTATACCTATATAATATAAACACCTCCCAGATGAAGAAATAAAAAATTGCTCACTCCCTAGAAGTCTCTCTTCTGCTCCTTCTCAACATAACCACTGTTCTAATTCTAGCCCGGAAGATTAGTTTACATCTTACTGAAATACACGTAAATAGAGTCTGTATCACTATTTGGTGTCTGGCTTCATTCACACAACATTCTGCTTCATCCATTCACCCATGCTGTTGCGTGGAGGAGTATTTGTTCATGGCCGTTGTTGTGTATATATTTTTTAATGAATATGCTGATGAACTTTGGGGATTTTCCTAGTTTGGAATGATTACAAATAGTGCTGCTATCATTACTTTTATACGTGTCTTTTGTGAACATATGTAGGTAGTTCTGGTAGGATTAGACCTAGTTGTAGATTGTTCGCAATTTTCCAAATTCACCACATCCCCCAGCACGGTATGAGGGTTTCAATCGCTCCACATCCTTGACTAAACCTCACAACATCAGTCTTTTTCACTTTAGCAATGTCATGGCCATCTAGCGGTTTGGACTGTCATTGTTATTGACATTTCCCTGATGACTAATAAAACTGAGCATGCTCTCATATTTATTGGTCATTTGTGAAGTGTTTGTTGAAATCATGTGACCATTATTCAATTGATTCATCTTTTTTTTTATTTACAACAGGTGCTAATATCTTGTGAGGTGCATGTATAGCAATCAATTTATATCCTGTAGTTTCCTTTCCCACACTCTTGGGTCCATAATTTTTTTTTAATTTAATTCATTAATATTTTTAGCTCTTTGTTTTGTTGAAGAAATTTTTATTCCTCTTAAATTCACAAAGTGAACTATGCTATCTTCTAAAATCTCTATTACTCTATCTTTCAAACTAGGTTAAGCAAATTTATTTTTGCATATGGTGTCCACAGGGATTAAAATCATTCCTTTCATTTATATATACAATTGATGCAGAAATTTTTATTATAAAGACCACCCTTACCCTCAATGTACAGTAATGACATCTTTTTCATAAATCAGTCAATCCTGTATATATGGGTCTATCTCTGGACTCTATCTGTCTCTCCTTGTATCAAGGGCACAACATTTAATTGTATAGCTTTATAAGTCTCAATATCTGTTGGAATAACTTCCCCAATTTCATTCTCATTCAATAATTAATTTCTAGACTTTTTTGATCTTTTAAATTTCCACAAGAAAAGGTAACTTGCAGGGATTTTGACTGAAATCTCATTGCCAATAAATTATTTTGGTGAGAACTGAGTCTTCTGTTAATATTGTAAGTTTCCCTACTTACTGACATTTTTAATTTCTCTCCAAAATGTATTGTTACATGCTGTGTGGAGTAAATATACATCCTTTAATAGGCTTCCTCTAGTTCTTCGCTTTGTTTTGCGATTATACAATTAAACTATTGTGTTTTTTAATTGCTACTTATTTTTAAGTCATAGAATTTTTATTTGATTCTTTGTTGTGGATTCTAATGTTTTTTTCTCCATATTCTTTTCTATTTTCTTGAACGTAATGATAAACTTTAAAAGTCTGGAACTCCAGCTTTGGCATTGCTAAAGTAAGGATTCTGATAGAAACTCTGTCTAAATTTCTAGCCTCCATTCCTTCCTGCTTGGCTTCCTAGCCTTCTGCCTGCCCAGAAGATGAATCAGTAAATGCCTCCGTTGGAAAAGAACCACAGAATGCCAGGTCCACTTGATGGTTGTTGATCCCTACTCTCTAGAATCTTGACCTCTCAAGTCTTGACTGCCTTCATAGCCCTGAACGCCATCTTTTATCTACTCAACCACAGTGGAGAGCCAAAAGCTCTGAGCCGGTATTCTCTGCCCACGAAACTGATGAGTCAGAGAACACTTTCAAGGAAAAGTGGAGGAGAATGTTAGGTTTACCTCGCCCTTTTCTACAGCATCTGAAGCCCTCCAATCCTGGATATTTTGGTTGCTGTACTATGCTTTTTTATGGTTGTTCTCCACAGAGGGTGGGTCAGATACAGCCCTTCTCTCATAGCCAAAAGCAAAAATCTATTGCAGAACTTTAAAAAATTCAAAGTTTGAAGCTGTAAGATAGACTTGGAGAAAAATCAATGTATATTTGGTATTTCTTATAATTTAAAAATATGTGGTATGATAGATTCAAATATAAAGTGAAAGATCGCTAGGTCCAAATTAGTAATTAACTTACTCCTTATGAGTATGGGCGGAAGAGAGGCATTATGGGATGTGGAATAAAAAGGCCTATTTTTAAATCTCATGAGTGAGATTTAGTAGTTCTAGGTCCATGGCTAGTCACATATGTTTTCTGAGTGTTAGTTTTCATCCAAAGAAAGGAATAATATTTGAGGTTAAATGATATTTTAATGTGAAAAACATTAGTAAACTGAAATGCAAGAAGAAAATAAGAGACAAAAGTACTTGTGATACCAAAGAAATATAGGAAAGTTAAGTCATATTTATATTTTTAAAAATCAGAGCATGAAGAGTAAAAATTAACATATACCAATCTGCTCTACATAGAAGAGCCAGCCTTTTATTGTTCTGAGAAGCTATTTTTTTAAAGGCTCTTTATTTAATAAAAACATAGCTAACTGAAACATGATCTTTATGAAGGAAAATTTAAGATCTGAATATACTATGACAAGTAAAGAGATTAAACTAGTAATAAAAAAAAAATACCCACAAATAAAAGCTTAGGTACAGATGATTTCATTGGTTAAAGAACCAAAAATATATAAAACAATAAATATATAGAGTAATATTTCCTATAAATACAAATCTTCAAGAGAATTTTAGCAGACCAAATGCTACAGCATATAAAAAAATTATACACTGTGACCAATTGGGATTTATGCCAGGAATGCAAGATTGGTTTAATATGCAAAAATCAATTAATGTAATAGACCATATCAACAAGTAAAATTAAAAACCAAAAACCACATAATCACCAATAAATTGGAGAAAAACCATTTGACAAAATCCAACACCCTTTTATAATAAAAGGAATTCACTTGGAATAGAAAGAAATTCACGTGACATGACAAAAGGCATCTGTGAAAAACCCACAGTGAACATCAATTCTCCTCTCAAGATCAAGAACAAGACAAAGATGTCTGCTCTCTCTACTTCTATTAAACCTCACAATGACAGTTGTAGCCAATGCATTAAAACAAGGCAATGAAATAAAATGTGTCTAGATTGGAAAAGAAGAAATAAACCTATATCTATTCACAAATGACCTGATGTTACACAAGGAAATTTCAAGGAATCTACAATTAAAACTAATTAATGAGATCAGGAAAATTGTAGGATTTAAGATCAATACAAAAAATGAGTCACATTATTATACTTCAGCAATGAAATAATCCAAAACTGAAATTAAGAAACCAATCCAATTTATAATTGTATCAAAAAAATAAAAAATAAAGTGCCTTTTGGAATAAGTTTAACAAAGGAAGTGACATATTCCTACTCTGAAAACTACAAATTGCTGAAATAAGTTGTAGATGTTCTAAATGAGTGGAAATATACCCACAACCATGTTCAGAAGGCTTAATGTTGTTCAGATGGCAAGTGTTCCCAAATTGACCTGCAGACTCAATGCAATCTCTATTGAATCCCAACTCGCTTCTTTGTAGAAAATGACAGGCTGATCATAGAAAATCAAAGGACTAAGAACAGCCAGAAAATCTTGAAAAGTAAAAACTTAAAAAAAAATAAAACCTTCTGATGTTAAAAGTTGCAACAAAGCAACTACAATCAAGACAGCATAGTACTGGCATAGGAAGAGACCTACAGATCAGAAGAATAGATTTGAAATCCAAAAATAGCTCTGGATTTGGTAGAGGTTTCTTTAGGCATAACACCGAGCATAAACAACAAACTAAAAACAAATGAAATAAACTTCATCCCTGTGTACAGGGAGAGACTGGACAAAAATCATACACTCTATGGATGAGGTCAATGGGAGGGAGGGAAGGGTAGAAGGAAGGGTGGGAGCTAGGTGGAGGGGAGCTATGGAAGGGAAAAAAGAGAAGCAAATGTAATAATCTGAATAATAAAGATTTAATTTAAAAAATAACTCTTACAACTCAATAATATCATAAGATAAATAACAATATGGGCTAAGGATTAAATAGACATTTCTCCAAAGATATACAAATGACCAACAAATACATGAAAAAAAGATGTTCAGTATCATTAGTTTATTAGGGAAATTCAAATCAAAACCACCATCGGATACTACTCACTTCACACCCACAAGTATGACTAGAATCAAGAAGTCAGATGCCCCAGCTGGGTGGCTTAGGTGGCTGGAGCATCATCCTGTATATCAAAAGGTTGCAGTTTCGATCCCAGTCAGGCATTTACAGGAGGCAACAGTGTGAGTGTGTGTGTGTGTGTGTGTGTGTGTGTGTGTGTGTGTGTGTGTGTGTCCCTCTCTCTAAAATCAATAAAACGTATCCTCGGGTGAGGATTTTTAAAAATTCATATAACAATAAGAGTTTGTAAGCATGTAGAGAACATGGAACTCTCATACATTGCTTGTGAGAATACAAACTTTGGAAAACTTTGACAATTCTTCAAAAAGTTAAACAGAATTACTATTTTACCAAGCCATTTTACTCCTAGGTTTATACTGAAGAGATGTTATCACATATGCTCACACACAAAACTTACATTCAAAACATAGCATTATTTACAATAGCCAAAATATGGAAATGACCTAAATGTTCAAAATTATGTAGTATATCTACATGAATAAAATGTGGTATATTCTGAAATGAAATATTCAGCAATTAAAAACTAAAATATTGATACATGTTTCAACATCTATTAACCTTAAAAATATTATGCTAAGTGAAAGACTTATAGTCATAAAAGACCATGTAGTATTTTATTCCATTTTCATGAAATGTCTAAAATAGGCAAATTTATAAAGACAGAAAGTATATTAGCGATTTCCTAAAGATGAGGGAAGGTGTGGCAATTGGAGAATGATAGCTAAAGGATTTTTACTATCCAAAGTAATTAAAATGCTCTGAAATTCCATATGTAATACCTTAATCAATAAAAAAAAAATGGAAAAAATAATAAAAATTATTGTCAAAAATAAAAAATAAAATGTTCTGAAATTGTGGGGATGCTTGCACAAGTTTATGAATATCCTAAAAACCATTTGATTTTAGGTAAATAGTTTCAATAGGTAAATTGTATGGCATGTAAATTATATCTTAATAAAGCTGTTACCACCTCGCCCATCCAAAGAAAAACTATATGTAGTCAGCACTGATACTAGGTACTATAAGGACTTAAAATATATTAATTCCCACTAAAATAGTAAGATCTATAGACATAACATATAGATACATTTTTAAATTAAAGCTCATACCAACAAATACGTATTTGTCTCTCTTTTAGATCCTAAATATCAGTGGCTTTCAAAATTTACCATATCTACAAGTAGGCTATATCTTTCCTTTGTCAACAACTTAGAGTGAAAGAAATGTTGAGAAATGTAATGGAAATCATTTGTATTAAACAGGTCAATCTCATTGTGAATTCATGCAGGAAGTGCCATACTTCTGAGGCTGGAAATGGCCAGAGAAACCTTTGTCAAGATGTCTGCTCAAAGAAGCCTTTGAAGAATCAGCAATGCACAGACTGGGGGAAGGAGGGAAGCAAGAAGAGAGCTTTTCAGGCACTTTTTATGCAATTTCTGCAGATGCCCAATACTTCCATTCCCTTTTACTTGTACTTCTGTGCCATTGCTTTTCAAAATACTGGATGCACACATCCGCTACATATAATCACTCAAATAAAGAATGAGATCCATGTCTTTTCCTTTTATATGTCGAACATAGTACCAATACAAATATTTCACACCATGCCAGATAAAATGGATAAAAACAGAAGACTTTTAAAAATAAAAGGTGAGGGGAGGGAATTACAATGAGGCTCTGAATAGTCTATTGTCTTTTCCAATCAACTGTATTTACAGAATATCAAATTCATAGTGATTTTGCATTTTACATCATTTATATCATCCCCCTCAAATATTCAACTAACTAATCCCACAAAATAATACATGATAAGCTCAGGCATTCATTCCTTTAAAAACTAAACAGAATAGTGTAATTGTTAAGAGCTCAGTCTGGGTTCAAAGTCAAAACTTGGTCATTACTTTGTCAGGTGTGCGTGATCCCCTACCTCTGAGTTTCCTTATCTTAAAGTGAGAATGATAACATCTAGATTTGGGGAAATGATTTGTCTTCATGGTCCTCATAGGAACTCAGTATCAAAACCACCAGGTAGCCAAAACCGGTTTGGCTCAGTGGATAGAGCATCAGCCTGCAGACTGAAAGTCCCAGGTTCGATTCCGGTCAAGGGCTCCTACCTTGGTTGTGGGGATATCCCCAGTAAGAGGTGTGCAGGAGGCAGCTGATTGATGTATCTTTCTCATTGATGTTTCTAACTCTCTATCTCTCTCCCTTCCTCTCTGTAAAAAAAATCTATAAAATATATTTAAACACACACACACACACACACACACACACCAGGTAAAGGACAGTTACACCAGACTGGGAGGAAATTTCAGGGAAACAGATCTCCATAGTTCATGCAACTGAAGGAAGCTATACATCTACTTTCTGTTTAGACTCAAGGCTATAGATTTGCTATTACTACTATGTTTGGTTTCAGAATCATAATTGTCCCATCACAGTAAAGATTCCCTTCAGAGGGAGCACAGATATTGTCAGTACCACTTTCTGAACGGTCTCACAAAAATGACTGTGGCACAGCAAGGATTTACTCTCAGGAGTGGCAAGATCCTATCTTGTCAGTAACCTGAGTGATCTGTTCAGGACTCAGAAACAACAAAGGCTGTTCTAAGATCTGCTGAAACTGGTTCTGCTGTCTCTCAGCATCTACCTCACTTACACAACAATTTTGTGTCTTTGACTAATTAACTCAGGGTCACAATATAACCTACAGAGGATGTTGGTGTAAGCACATGCCTCTCCTAGGATCTATAACCTCATAGGCTGGTGTGTACACATAATCCTATATAATAAAAGGATAATATGCAAATAGGCTGAATAGCAGAACAACCGAACAACCCATCAAATCATAATATGCTAATAATATACTAAGGCTGCTCAATTGCTCGCTATGATGTACACTGACCATCGTGGGCAGACAGTCGACCAGTCGCTATGATGTGCACTGGAGGGCAGATGCTCTGACCAGTAGGTTAGCTTGCTGCTGGGGTCCAGCCAATCTGGACTGAGCAAGATGGGCAGGACATGCCCTGGATTCCTCCCACATCCCTTCCCAGCCTGACTGTGCACCTGTGGGGTCCCTCAGCCTCGCCTGTGCACTCTCACAATCTAGGACCCCTCAGGGGATGTCAGAGAGCCAGTTTCAGCCCCATCCTGCAGGCCACTCCCCTTGGGAGGGTGCCAGTGCAAGCCTCTGCCAATCAGGACTGATTGGGCACAAGCCCACAGCAGGCACGGTGGGGCCGGGATGAGCGGGAGCAGCAGGTAGGATCTGCAGGCTGTGTTGGACTATGGGTTTTGGCCTGATCCCTGCAGGCCATCCAGAGGGACCCCACCCATGCACGAATTCGTGCACTGGGCCTCTAGTCATATGTAACACATTTAAAGTGCTTAGTAGGATATCTGTTACAGAGGAGAGCCCTAAATAAGAGTGATTATAAAATGATGATGTGAGTATTCTATGTGGATAGGTGACCAATAAGAACAGAAGTAGGGGAGATGCTACCTTTATTCCCCAATTAGGCACTGCTATTAAAGAAGTGGGGGTTGCCAAAATTGGTTTTGCTCAGTGGATAGAGCGCTGGCCTGCAGACTGAAAGGTCCAAGGTTCGATTCCGGCAAGAGCATGTATGTTGGTTGCAGGCACATCCCCATAGGAGGTATGCAGGAGGCAGCTGATCAATGTCTCTCTCTCACCTAACTCTTTATCCCTCTCCTTTCCTCTCTGTAAAAAATCAATAAAATATATTTTTAAAAAAAGAATGGGGATTTTAATCAGTTCCTAGGGAATCTTGTGTGTGTGTGTGTGTGTGTGTGTGTGTGTGTGTGTGTTTCAATTAATATCATTAAAGGCAATAAGATAATCCAGAGGTTACACCAAGGAACATTTTTTTCCCTTTGTCTTTAAATTCAAAATGCAGTGGTGGATATTAAATGAAGTTGGAATCCGCCATTCTAAATGCGGTCTTCTTGTGTGATTCAGAGGGATTCTGTGTTCAAAGTTCCATTCAACAACGGTCCCCTCACTTAGTAGACAAGCCTGCATGATCATCCTGAAAGACACAGATGGCAGATCTAAAGGCCCGTGGGAGTGAAAGTAATAGAGAGACATGAAACAGCACAGGCCTCTGCCTCTGCCTCCTCTTACAGCAAAGCTAGGCCTTTCCCAGCTCCGCGGCCTTAGGCAGATACTTAATCTCTTAATCTCAATATACTCACTTATAAAATGGGGAAGTGGAAGCTACCTCATCAACTGTGTGGGCACTATCAGAATGTCTTCTTTAGAAGGAATGGAAGAAAAGGCAGCCAAGAATAATCACAGGCCATGACTTTGTACCCATCTGCCTTCCTAGCTTCCTCTCTCAAAGAGCCTTCAACCCTTCCTACGTTTCAGATACATCCAAATATTAATTGTTCCTTAATACATCCTGACTCATTAATTTTCAGACATTAATGAAGCACCTACTAGCATTCAGGGTCCTAAAATACAACAATGAAACAAATACAAGCGGGACCTTGTCCTCAGAAAATTTACAATCTGGTAAAAGACCATTGTCTGAAACCAAACATTGTTCTCACTAAATGGATGTAAACAGGAGGCCAGAAGGCTGGTGAACCTTAACTGCTCTGAAAGGTCAGAGCTAATCACTCACGTTTTAGTTGGAACATTGTTGGCTGAAGCAGCCTCTACCTGTTTGTTTCATGTTAATTTCTGTTTTTGTTATTTTCTGCCTAAAGGCTAGGGGTGTGTCCCAAAGCCTTAATAAAAGGGAGAAAAAGGCCAGAGGTAGTGGCAGTCCTTTCCACCAGAGAAAGGCTCCCGCCTGGCCCCCAATATCGCCAAATTAATGTTTTCTAGTCTCTCATTTCGTTTGCGTGCGGCCTCCTTCAGAACCCGAACCCTGAACCAGGAACCCTGAACCACACGGGACGTGGAAAGAGGTTCCCACAGACCATCATTTGTCATTTATCCCTTAATCAAGACATAACTCTCTACTACAACCTCCCTGCATGAAATGTTTTCCAATACAACCAAACAGTCTGAATCTATCAGTCCTTCTCTTGTTACATTTTTCTTTAATCTTGAATATGCACTTAAAACACTGGCTCACACAGAACAGTTAGTTGTAATTCTATTACGGAAAGGATACTGCCTTTTTTTATACAGGCCTCCTTTCTCTGTACCTAACAGCACTAGTAAGCTGTATCTATCCACAGATATTACACACAAGTATATATACATGCACATAAATAATAATACTTATATTCCTTTGGCATTTTATATGTTCAAAATGCTTTCTCACAAATCCCTTCTGTTAACTTTATAGCAACTTCTATAATGTATTGATACTAAAGAAACAAAAGACTGCTTGAATGAGTCACCAAAAGATAAAGCTGATGGAGTCGGAAACAAAACAAAAAACTTGCAAATCCTGTTTCCGGGATTTTACTACCATGATCCCACTGCCTTCCAATGCCCTCCTACAGTGTGTCCTTTTCAGACGGACTTCTAAGAGACATTTAGACAGAAGATTTGAAGTTAGATATGAGAAAGATCAGGAGACAGAAATCTATTTATTGTTAGCACATGACAAACTTACATTTGTCATGCAATTCTAAATCCATAACTTCTGGCACTATTTACCTACTGAAATATAACCTAAGTCAAAACCTTTCCACTTGTGCCAAAACCAGTTTGGCTCAGTGGACAGAGTGTTGGCCTGGGGACTGAAAGGTCCCAAGTTCGATTCCAGCAAGGGCATGTACATTGGTTGCGGGCACATCCCATGTAGGGGGCGTGCAGGAGGTGGCTGATCGATGTCTCTCTCATCAATGTTTCTGGCTTTCTATTCCTTTCCCTTCCTTTATATGAAAAATCAATAAAATATATTTTAAAAAAAGAAACCTTTCCACTTGTGGGAGATGCCAACATCCTTTACTCCATCTTCATAGCACTAGGGTTCAGAAGTATGTCCATCTCCCATTAATAAACCTTACCTTATTGGTTAAAGACATGGTTGACTTTCCCCCATATGTATGTGTATATATATTGTGTGAGACTCTGTCTTTCTACCTGCTTCAGAGAACTCTCACCAAATATTCAACACTTTCGACATGGTGACTCATACTTGGAAAATGGGCAACTGGACAGAATCCAGTGACCGAGGCTGGAATTCATGAATTTATCATCTTTGATCCAGTCAATTCTTTCTGTCATATAATCTTTCCTCTCTTTGTCTCTCTTTTTTTTTTTGTACATTCATTAGGATTTGAAAAATTATTTTTCAACATGTATGATTTTCTAGTTGATATTGGTACTAAATACGTGTGCTGAAGTAGGCATTTGGGTCGGTCAGGGGGGACAGAATTGCCTAAAACAGACTGGGCTGAAGTTGTCATGCTTCTCCATTACCAAAGACCAAGAGATGGGAGACTATTCGGAATTCCACTGACCTCTATTCCTCTGCTTGGCCGTCACCTCCACAGCCATGTAGACCAGCCCACGCAGGGAAGCAAGAACTTGCTACCGATGCTGAGCTCATCACTTTCTCCTCAATTCCAAGGTGAAGGAGAAATGATATTTTATTGTCTGTAAAAAAAAAAAAAAAAAAAAAGGTGAGATGGGGAAGGGGAAAGAAAAAGCACAGATTTTAAAGCAAGAAGATGTCCCTATCTGTTGAAAGTTGTTGAGTTCAAAATGTAGGCCACACACACACCCACGTGCACATACATGCGCGCGCACACACACACACACACACACACTAAACATACTCTTTATTCTCCCTTCACAACTTCGCATGTACACTTTCTAAAAGTCTCCAGGTGTTTGTTTATGTATAAGCTCTCCCAATGTTTAATTAGCAAGTCACCGATAGGTCGAAAACCAAGTGCAGAACCGGATGTATTGCTGTGGGGACGAGGCTCCGCGCATAACATATCAGTCCCGGTGGCCAACTGGCAGCTCCTTTGTTTGCACACTCTGGCAATTACTTCAGGTCATTAGGCCCATCGTGAGTGGATATTTTATTGTCATTAGGAAAAGTGGTGCAATGACATCCAGTGATTTCAGGATCACAGCAATAACAGAAGGGGGAGGTGATGCCAACAGAGAAGACCTATAGGCATTGACTCAGAGCTAAATTTCATACGAAAATTAAATTTAAAAAAAAACATCATTTCCATACATCGATTACCAATAGATTTGTTTCATTAATAAAAATAAACTAGGACCTACGGTGAGCCAAATATTCTTTTAGGTACTAAAGGACAGAGCTTTGCATAAGACAGACTAGACCCGCTAACAGAATTCATTTTTTAAGTAGAATGAAAGACAGATGAACAGATGTACCAGAAACTATTAGTTAGTTGTAATGAAGAAATTAAACTAGGTGATACAATAGAAAATGACCAGGGATCAAATAGAAGCTCTTCCTAATACAGAACTTACATCTGAATGACAAAAAGTACTCAGTCATTTAGAAATCGAGGAAATGTTAAGACAGCTGGTACAAAGGCTATAAGACAGGAATAAATTTAGCATGTTTTAGAGACATTTAAAACAAAAAAGGCTAATGTGTCTAGAGAATATCAACCTGGAGGAAAGTGCTAGAGAATTAGGTTAGGTCTAGATTAGGTAAGACTTGATAAGACCAAATAACTGTAGAATATTTACTGAAAAACCTAGTATGTGCCAGGCACTATTCTAAACTCTGGAAATCTATCTGTGAATGGGTGAATTTCCTAACCTCAGGACCTCACTTTCTGTCAGAGATAGATAGTAAGTAAAATGTTAAAACTACAAATGCTATGGAGAAAAATAAAATGGGTTTAAGCAGATAGTTAGTAAGGGGGTGGGTGAGTGTGCTATATGACATAGAGTAGTTGGTAAATGAAGGAAGACTGCAAATTCTTTGCAATTCCTGTATTGAAACTTCGAATCTGATCCCCTTTACTCTGGATCTAGGATCCCTTTGATGAGTTACATGACCCAAAGGATGCGGTACAAGGGATTTTCTAAGAGTTGAGGCCAGATCATAAGAACCTTTGCAGGTCCAACCCAATTCACCGGAAATAATCTCCCTAGTCACTCTGAGGGCGCCAGGCTGTAGAGGTCATACGTAGACCCTCTTCTGTGGTTGGCAGCGTATAAAAATCTCAACATCCTAATATTCATAACCTGTGTTCCCCCTCCCCTTGAGTATGGGCTGAACCTAGTGACTCGCTTCCAGCGAAGACAATACCACAGACATGTTGGGATGTCACTTCCAACTTAAGGTTACAAAGAATTAGATTTTCTGTGTGAGTTTTTTTTGGTGTGTGTTTTTAACCCTCACCTGAGGATATTTTTTCAATGGATTTTTATTTTTTTAGAAAAAGCATGGAGGGAGGAAGTGGGGAGAGACAGAGAGACATCGATGTGAGAGACACACGTCAATTGGTAGCTTCCCCTCTGCACCCGCATGGGATCAAGCCTGCAACTGAGGTATGTGCCCTGGACCAGGAATGGAACCCGAAAACTTTAGGTCTGCAGGCTGATGCTCTAAACCACTGAAATCAGCCCCAACGTAGATCTTCAGTTTTGTGTGGCCTCTCTTGCTCTCTCTCTCCCAGAGTTCTCACTCCAGAAAATGCCAGTTTGCTAGGTTGGAAGGTCAACCTAAGAAGAGGCTCAGGTTGCAGGAACTCAAGTCTCTGACCAACAAGCAGCAAGGACTGAAGACTGGCAGCAGCTGAAAGATTGGAAGCTGCTCTTCCCCAGCTAAGTCTTGAGATGACTAAACCCCCAGAAAACACATGGGTCGCAGCCATGAAAGAAACCCTGGGCAGCGGACTTAGCCAAGCCCCCGCTGGATTGTTGACCCACAGAAACTGCGAGTTAATGATGTTTGTCATCTTAAGCCACTATGTTTTACGATAGTTTGTCTCATAGCAACTAACAGCTGATCCACTGCAAGATAATCCCAGCTGAGGCCCTTCTTCCATCCCTCCCTGCCGAAGTTCTTGGCTTGTGAGGATAACCTCCTTGTAAAGCGATCCCCCAACTAAACACCACTGAATGCTCTCTGTCAATGCCAAGGGCAATAGAAAAGTCACCCAGCCAGACCCTGCCCAGATTCTGACCCCCAAAATTTGCACTATCATAAAAATGGTTGGTGTTTTAAGCCACTGTGTTTTGGGGGTAGTTTGATCTGCAGCAATAGATCAAAGGAACGGGTAGGGGTCAGGAGTATCTCTTTGATGAGGCAGCCTCTGAACAAACATGTGAAAGAATAACCAATGTTGGGGAAAGGAAATGAGCAGGAAAGCACCCGGTGAAAGCATGCTAGTCAAGTTCAAACGCCACCCAGTGGCTCTCTGCCCAAGTGGAGTAAGTAGAGCACAGAGTGCAGGAGTGGGCTCAGAGCGGAAACAGGCTAGCAGATCATGAAGATGAGGTCAAGGACTGACATTTCCTGGGAGTGAATGGCAGAGTTTTGGTCAGAGTCTCAGAGTTCTGAGCAGAATCTCCTGTTAGGAAATTCGGTCTCTGAGTCCTCTTCCTTCCCTCCCAACAGCCATCCGTGTCCAAGTGGTGAAAGCCTACAGCAGACCAGACCCCCCCTCTTCCCTCATCCCCTCATGGCATCAGGCATCCAGTAATAACTGGTCCTCTTCCACCTGATCCCCAGAGAGTGCTTCCTGGCCCTGAGTCTGTGGCGGCCTGTGCCTCTACCTCCCTCTGAAAGGACAAAGCAGAAACGAACTGTCCTCCATCTTATCCTATAGGGCTGAGCCCCCTGCCTAAACCCCATCCCTTTTCTGAGAGTGACCACCACCCAAATGGACCAATGAAGCTCCAGGAACACAGCGAGGGTCCTAATAAGGCTAAACCACAGAAAGACCCTGACCCAGGTGACCAATCTCTGTAACTCAGGTCCCTTCCCTAAGCCCACCCAAATGACCAACCCCCACATAACCCACTGTTCTTCCGGGGCTCGCTCTCTTGTCCCGCTGCTGTGCCAGAAAGAGGCTGGGAGCCAAACCCGGGTTTGAATAAAGACTCTTTGCTTTTGCATCGGAAAAAGGCTCCCTGGTGGTTGATTATTGGGGACCCCAAACTCTGGGCATAACACCTCCATCCCCCTGCTCGGCCTGTCATAGCTGCAGCTCAGTGTCGGTGTTTTCATTTTCCGAGTGTTTACATTAACTTGAAGCTGTTAACGCAGTTGTGCTGCAGAAAGTTTCAGACAATGCCAGAGGCCATAAATAAATAACAGTCACTTCAGGTCTGCCTGGCAAACAAGCAGTGTATTTTTTTCAATGGATTTTTATTTTTTTAGAGAAAGAATGGAGGGAGGAAGTGGGGAGAGACAGACATTGATGTGAGAGACACACATCAATTGGTAGCTTTCCCCCGTACCCCACCCGGGATCAAGCCTGCAACTGGGCTATGTTCCCTGGACCAGGAATGGAACCCGAAAACTTTCGGTCTACAGGCTGATGCTCTGACCACTGAAATCAGCCTCAAGCTAGATCTTCTGTTTTATTTGACCTCTCTTGCTCTCTCTCTCTCTCTCTCTCCCAGAGTTCTCACTCCAGAAAATGCCAGTTTTCTGCAGTGCTGAATAGCTCATACAGGGCTAAAAGCTGACAAACTCCAGGTGACAATACATCTGCCATCAACACAGGGCTCCTGATTGCCACCAGCATCAATAAAGGTGGTGGAAGGACACTTGACTTGGGTGGCGAACACACAATACGGGGTACAGGTGATGTGTTATGGAATTGTGCGCCTATATACTTACAATTTATAATCCGTGTCACCCCAATAAATTCAATAAAAGGGGAGGGGGAAGAGTTGAAAATGTCACCCAATCTGCATTTACAAGTACAGCAACAAAATTACATAATATGCTATAAATTTGAACTGAGACAAAGTCTTAGATCCTAGGTAACACTTTTCTTTACCTAATTTAATTTCATTCACATGTTTTTGGACTTAACTCTGCAAAGGTAGTCAAGAGAAATATCCTTTCATGAATTGCAACAGAGCAGGGTTGTAAAAGAACAATACATAATAGTTGAGGAAAAAAGGGAAAGAGGATACACTAATATTAACATAGAGACTATTGATCGTTTCATTAATGCATCTACTCCATCTTTGAATAATTTTTCCTTCGTAACCATTTTCACATTTGCCTTTCTAAGGGACGTATACCACTTTCTGTCAACAAGCCAAAGTGCACAATGAAATGCTATCACAACATCTAATTACGGAGAATATTTTTTCTTATCAACAAAAGAGAACATGTGAATGCTAATCTTTAGTACTGAATCTGCATCAAAATGTTGACTATTTTTAATTTTGCCCAAATTAGCCGGGTACACCCATTTCAAGTCCCTGCCTTTGTTCTATGCTGGTGTTAGGATTCACAGGTCCCTGACTGCCCTCTGCAGGCTGAGGTTGGAAGAGGAATCCTCACCACGTGCTCTGAACTCTGAGAAACCCTTCCCAGTGTAGGTGCATGATCTCAGCACACCTCCCATGACTACTCGCTCCATTAAATACACATTTGAATGGGAAGAGCAGTTTTCTTCCCATGTTTGTTTTTAGCCTAATGCACTTTCCAAATAACCGGTTGCCATGGTGGCAGGCACTGTGGACAAAGTGACACAGAGTGGGTAAAACTAATGGTCGTCGGAGAGGAAGCTGCTATTTTTATATGACCCAGTGAGAACCAGGATCCTCTGTGCAGGTGCCTCTACGTGCACGTAAAGTAGGAGAGAGGTGAAGGGAAGAAAGCAATTGTCTTCTTTTATCCTCCTCTCTCCCTCGCAGGATGCTTTTGGAGAAGGATATTATAGGCCATAGAAGTTGCTCGATCCTCTTGGTTACCTGAGTAGCACTTGCTGCTGTTTTCTGAGAATATATCCATCCAGTATCTGTCCTTCCGTGGGTGAGTTGTTTGTGATGCCCACGAGAAGAGGGGAGGTTAGCCATAATGAGATTCTGCTCTTTCCCTCACCAATTCAAAACTCGTGATTGTATTTCCCGAAAAGTGTTTCCACGCACAAGGTCATCAAACACTACCAATTTCTGCTTAACCTGCCTCTTCAGCTGACTACTTAAACTGACAACTCTAATTGTCCACCAGCGGACACGTTCATGCATTAAAATGTCTAGTTACGTTGTTCCAAACCAAAGGATACGCTGACTTCGATAATCAGGTCTGAATGTGGAGGCTAATTGCATCTCATCCTTTAACCTTTAAAATGAGTTGCGCTTGTAATTTCACAGGAAACGCGGCACATTTGTCCGAAACTATAGGTTCCAAAGAGGATGAAAATGAAAAGATTATTATCTGTGACTGAAAAGTGACAAAGCAATGACCCCCATCGCAGCCCCCAATTCTTCAAGTTCAAACGGGTTTGGGAAATCAATGTTCATATTGCGTGCTCACCGGATTTATAATTCTTGCGTTGGCCATTGCTCTCATTTGCATGAAAAAAAGGAGGGAAAGATCAATGTGATCCCTTTCAAATATGTAAATTTCAATTCCAGAAAGCACTGTTAAACAATGACATCTGTCTTTTCTTCTTTCTATCTCTTCCTCTCTCCCTCTCTCTCTTTCTCTCCAAGACATAATCCCATGGTGTAGATTTGTGTTTGGTTTCAGAAAAATCCAAGTCTTGATCCTAATGCTATTCTAAGAAGTCAAATAATTCAAGAAAAACATTAATCTTTTATTCAATTTTGTTTATTTACCGATTGTAAATATTATTTTTACAACCTATTCTGTTTAGCAGATAGTGCATTAGATGTTTGTTTCTTGCCATCATTTGCTACATTTATACTAGGCTAAATAAAAATAAAATGAATTATGTTTATTAGGGACTACAGTCACTGTCCTCAATGAGGTTAAAAGCATACATCTATCCAGCTTAAGGAAACAATGAAAATGTCTCCTCAGAGATAAATTCATATGTAAATATCAGCTCTTCTCACTTGCTTAGATTAGTCTCCCAGTTGTCTATTCTGCTTTTTAAAAGAACCAGTAACTTAACTCATGTTTTTCCTCTGATTCCTGGACTGACTCTAAATTGTAGTTTCTATTCACATTCAACATAATTTTCATTTGGGTAATATTGGTGAAAAAATGATAATTCTATGAAAAATTAAGTATAAAAGTGCTTATTTATACCTATTACATTGCACCATTGAATTGAATCTGATACCCTGTATTTGAATTTTTTCACATTTTGACTATTTGAATGGAATGAAGGAATCCTCTTGTCCAATCAGAACTGCTCTATCAAAAGTCAAGAAAAAGACAGAGGAGAGGAGAGTTGCTGATCAATAAGTATAAAATTTCTGTAATGCAAAATGAAAAAGTTCTAGAGACCTGCCTATCATTAATAATAACTATACTGTACATCTAAAATTTTGTTGAGAATAGATCTCATATGATTTAATTTTCGTACAATAAAAAAAATATATAGTCTAGAAAAGTCTCTACACCATGGGTGATTAAGAAGAACAATGGGATCTGAAGAAATAATTTAAATAATCAGGTATTTATCATTCATACTAGAGTCCCAGTGCATGAAATTTGTGCACAGGGTAGGATTGTCCCTCAGCCCAGCCTGCACCCTTTCCAATCTGGGACCCCTTGGGGGATGTCCAAACACCCATTTAAGTCCCATCCCAGTGGGACCGGGCCTAAACAGGTGATTGGACATCCCTTTTACAATCCAGAACTTCTGGCTCCAAACCATTCACTTGCCTCTGCCTGATTGTCCCTAACCACTTCTTCCTGCCAGCCTGATCACCCTCTAACCACTCCCCTGCCAGCCTGATTGATGCCTAACTGCTCCCCGGCCAGCCCAATTGCCCCAAACTACCCTCCCCTGCCAGTCAGGTCACCCCTAAGTGCCCTCCCCTACTTCCCTAGTTGCCCTTAACTACCCTCCACTTCTGGCCTGGTTACTCCTAACTACTCTCCCCTACAGGCTTGGTTCCCCCCAACCTCTGTACTCTGCAGGCCTAATCCCCTCTAGGGTGCCCTCTCCTGAGGGCCTGAGTCCCCACTCCAACTGCCCTCTCCTGCTGGCCTGGTCTCTCCCAATTACCCTCCTTTGTTGGCCTGATCCACCCCAACAGCCCTCCCCTACTGTCCTAGTTCCCCCCATCTAAATAGTCTTTCCCTGCAAGCCTGGTCCCCTCAACTGCCCTCCTCTGCTGGCCCAGTCACCCCTAACTGCCCTCCCTGCTGGCCTGATTGCTCACAACTGCTCTCCCCTGCAGGCCTAAGTTCCCCCCAACTGTCCTCCACTACAGGCCTGGTTGCCCCCCGCAACTGCCCTTCCCTATAGGCCTGGGTCTCCCCCAACTGCTCTCCCTTGATGGCCTGGTCTGCCCCAACTGCCCTCCTCTTCCAGTCTGGTCACTCTAACTGCCCACAACTGCCCTCCCCTGCAGGCCATATTGTGGCAGTCATCTTGTGTCCACATGGGGGCAGCTATTTTGTGCCTTGGAGTGATGGTAAATTTGCATATTACTCTTTTGTTAGATAGGACTAGAGGCTTGGTGCATGAAAATTCATGCACTGGAGAAGAGGTCCCTCAGTCCTGCCTATACTCACTCACAGTCCAGGAGTTCTAAGGGGCAGGAGGCAAGCTGGTGGTCAGGGGAAGGCGATACCTCCATCATACCTCTGCTGCTGCCACTGCCAGCAGTGCAAGCCTCAGCTGGCACTAGTTACCTGAGCCTCGGGTAGTCCTAGGCAGCTGGGCAACCGCCATCCAAGACTTGCCTGCACCTTGGACCAGCCCTGAGTGGCTAGGGGCTGAATTCACTGCACCGTGCGCCTGCTCTCCCCCCTCCCCCCTGGTGGGGGTGAAAGGACTGGGGGACTCTGGTGGGGCTAAGGGAACAGGGTGCTGCCTTCTTGTGGCTATGGGAGCCACCATCTTTGTGATGGCGTGATGGTCAATTTGCATATTCCCTCTTTCTTAGATAGGATATTTAATGATAACTTGCTGACCATTTTAAGTGCAAATGCTATTATTTTGGTATCTTTACAGCGAGCAGACTAGATTTGGGTTGCTTGTTTGACAAACAGTTTCTAGGACTCCAGAGATTCTAATTGAGTGGATCAGCTGGCACCAATATCTGCATTTGGTACAGTACTTCAAGGACTCATAGCTGTCACCAATATCCGCATTTGGTACAGTACTTCAAGGACCCTTCTACATCAAACACCACCGATGAATCGGATGGACTCCTTTCTAGTACCTTTCCCCGTCTCTGTTGAAACATGAACTTGGAAAACATTGTCCTGGATATTCTTAGAAGCTTAAACAGTATAATATTGAGGGGTCAATTCTAGAAATAAAATCCACGACTCTAACATTATTAATACAAATAACTAGTTGCCATGATGATAGGAACTATAGCCAAAGTGCCTCATAGAATGTAAATTTCATTCAAAAGAATGACTAATACACCGTCAACAGGAAATTTACTAAAATAGCAATAATTCATAGTCAAGTTAGGGTAACAAAGGAAGATATAAAGAAGAAAAACAGCTACCTTCAGAGCTGGTATTTTTTTAAGCTCCTTTTACAATAGGAGAAGCACCAATTGTAGCCATTTCTTTGGCTTTTAGTAGGGCACCATGAACTATGATGAGAAGATTAAAATTCCAGGAATTATTGCAATTTAAATTATCCCCAGAACACAGGATATTCCAAATTTAAAATTCTCTTCCATTTGCTTTTATTAGACAAAAAAACCTTTTTCCACTCAAAAAACTTTAAATTGCACAATGTTCATGACATCTTGGCAGTCTTAGAATATCCATCGTTTCTATGTATGGTCCATTGATCATACATCAAAACCATCAAATAGAATCATACTCCCAATTATTTCCTGGGTAACTAAACTTAGTAACATTCATAAGACAAGTTATCAAGCAAAAATAAAAAAAAAAGTGAGACTCAAGTGAATTTTATATATAGACTTGGATAAATACACTAGACTGGTTAATTCAGATCCGTCAGCATTTTAAAAAGTTTGTCACCATTTTCTGCTTGTCAAAAATACAATACTGCCATCCAAAAAGAAGGTGCACATGGTAAGTACTGTAAATGGAGACTAAAACCCATGTTCCATCTCTGCAGTCCAAAGAAATGATTTCACACTAAAGGCAACAGTTTAAATAATTTAGAGATTTGCTTTCATTAATGGAGCAGATTCTGACTAAGTGATTACAGGTCCTAGACTGCGTATCAATAGAGACACAATGCTAAACAGAAGAAGCTTGTGTTTTGCCGAAACCGGTTTGGATCAGTGGATAGAGTGTCGGTCTGTGGACTGAAAGGTCCCAGGTTCGATTCCGGTCAAGGGCATGTACCTTGGTTGCAGGCACATCCCCAGTAGGGGGTGTGCAGGAGGCAGCTGATTGATGTCTCTCTCTTATCAATGTTTCTAGCTCTCTATTCCTCTCCCTTCCCCTCTGTAAAAATCAATAAAATATATTTTTAAAGAAGAAGGAGGAGGAAGAGGAAGAGGAGGAGGAGGAGGAGCTGCTGCTTGCATTCTAGCAGGCCTGCCCATCACAGGGCCGGGTTCCAAGTGGTGAGTCACAACCCAGATGTGTGAAAATTGGGCAGATGCATAGCTGAACATGAGAGGGTCTCTCTCTGCTAGACTAGTCACTATTTAGTAAAATACAGTGGTACCTCAAGTTACGAGTTTAATTCGTTCCGTAACCTTGAGGCATGGGAAACTATGAGACGCTCGAGTCTCGGTAAACTGGTGGGTCGTGTGCAGCGTGCCGATCCTCGCGATTACTCCTATCTCAACTGTTGCTCATATTTCAAAGCAAAAATCGCTCGCTCGACGGCTCGTATCTCAAAAATCTCATATGTTAGGGCACTCGTATCTCGAGGTACCACTGTATTTGTTTTACAAACCCTACTCTGCCCCACAGCAGGAGTAGATCCTGGGGAGATAGAAGAGAAGCAAATGTAGGGGGAACATTTGTCAAGTGGGTGAACTGTATCATAGAGCTGAAGAATGGAGTCAATGGTGGGCATAGTAGGAGTTGAAAATCAAAAAGTCTTTCCAAACACAAGTTTATCTTTTTCTTCAAGTCACTCGCATTTTTTGAGGGCAATCCATTTTCTTTCCAGCTGTTTCATATTCACACACACACACACACACACACACACACACACACATACACACTCACACACACGAAAATATCTGTATGGCACAATGAAGTAAACAAGTCCCTTCTAGGACTGAAAGAAGCAAAATTCCAGCATATCTGAAACTCATTCCCAGCGCACTGATAGGAAGACCCAAGTCAGAAATGAGCATGCCCTGGTAAAGGGTCAGACGTCTCAAAATGAAACTCTCTAGATACAAATTCTGACTCACTAGCTGTACAAGCCGGAAGAATGCTCTTAATGTAGTGAAGTTTCTGTTTTTATGTCCGTAAAATTGAATTAATAACATTTACTTACCAAGTTGTGAGGACTGGATAGTGGACATAACAAAATACATATAACAGCTCAACAATGCTTAACTACTATTATTACCATGGGCATGCAGAAAAAAATAATAAGATAATTGTTATACACTAAACTCTTACTAAGAGTTAAGAGCTGTTTAATCTTTATATATTCCACTGAGGGAGGCACTATGATCATTTCCCTTTTACATATGACGAAACTACAGCACAGAGGAGTTAAATAATTGCAGAAGGTTGCACAGCGAACAGTGATAGTGATGTGAAACGTGATAGTAATGTGATACATGACTGGAAAATAGTTATTCCAGAGAAACCCTCTAGCCCAGAAAAGAAACAGGTTCTCTTCAACAAACAAAAAAATAGGTATATTTCCAGCTTCTCTTAAGAAGCATCATACCATCTTTTAATTTATCTAAACCCTCTGTATGTTCATATATGTTTTCTGCTCAGCTATCTGCTAGTGATTCTGTATTTATTTTCCTTTATGTATTTCCTTACATTTACTTCACTCAAATCACACTTCCTATCTCTTTGGGTTGACATTTTCAGATTTAAACAGAAAGTACATTTTCCCCTTTGACTAACTCATATTTCAACTCAGAATTCTTACAGTAACTCCTGTCCCCAAACCTTGAATAGATCATTTTTAGGTGATTATGTCTTTTTGAGGTGTATCTGCTAAGTTACACCCAGTATTCCAAGATAATTTGGGAAGTTGTGTTGAGTTGTGTAAGTATTCAGTCCTATAAAGACAGACAAGCTTGGCTAGAGTGAAATATTCACATTCAAGACGTGTTTTTGTAAAACAGAGCTCCTGGCGTTTTTTCACTATTGTGTTGCATGGTGCAAGCATAATCAAGGTGAGACATCTGGCTCTCTGACATCATTAATTTCTCACTTTGCACAAATAATTTCTATAAATTAAATTGACACCCAGAGAAAAATTGTGTTGTCTGTTCAATGGAAATTACATTTGACTTTATTCAAAAAGGTTGAGCTATAAATTAATTTTTCAAATCACCAAATGAAAACTGGCGATTGTTTTCTGAAAATAGACTGAACAGACATGCATGATAGAAACTTTCTAAATTTTCATCCTTGCTGTAGCAAATCATTGTCCCAAAAAAAATGTATGCAGGATAATCTTGTTATTCAAGAATATGGACATAAACTACTGCTGAAATAGCTGAAATAGTTTAAAATTGTTTTTCTGAAGAATAATGTAAGAGGAGAAGGTTGGTAGGAAGGAGTAAGGGTAGCTGTTTTTAACTGTGCCTAATGCTTGGTACTTAATATTGCTGTAAAATTACTTTGTTAAAAACATTAACATTGTTCAAATATGACATATCTTCTCCATTTAATGCTCTTTGGCTAAAATATATAAGCACAGAAATAACTATTTAACCTGAGGATGATTCAAACCATGTTATACAGCTAAAACTGGGACATGAGGTCTATTTAATGTTTGATTACTAATAAAGTATCCACCCTCTATTTACCAAGCAAAGAGTTTAGAATAAAGTCACTGAAGGCAGTCTAAAAAAATTCAAAATATTTCTAAAACTTGAATCACTTTGAATGGTGTTTTCCCCCTTGAATTTCAAAATATAATGTATCTTCTTCTTCCCTGTGGCTTTTATTATTTGTGTTATTTATCATACACTCCCATACAACCAGTCCATAAACTCTGACAGAAGGTTGCCGGGGTTCTTGTGTCCCAGCCTTACAAAGGGTTCAGCAACCTGGAAAAGGGGCTGATACGTAGATTCAAGAAGGAGTCCAAAGACGAAAGATAATTGTGAAAGGCATTGAGGGTCAGAGGATCTTCAGATAAAGGAGTGAGAAGACTCTCCTTGTCTAAGGATCCCTTGCTATTTATTAACACAATTTGTCCTAAGGCAATCTGGAGACAATACACTTCAAAGGATAAGGGTTATAGAAGAATTGTCAGTTTGGGAAATAGCCTACAGCTTCAGGTGTTTGGCCAACAGAAGACAATAAAATGACCTGAGCTGTCTGGCAGCAGACAATCCTATTGAGGTTTGGGGTAAGTGCCATTTAGCCATGCCAACAGGTAAACTACATTTGACTCAACCCTTGTTGAGCTCCCAAGCTTCACCAACCTTTTGATGAAACTCTTGTAATTATATGACATGTTGGAATTGGTTCCCAGCAGAAGGTCCATATTTTCTGTAATTCTTATTACAAATAGTCACTCACACCACAGGTGCACTATGAAGGAAAACAGAAAGGAGGCAAGGGGTGGTCAGAAGAAACAAGTAGGGACATTCTTATTCAAGTTTTTTTCTAAACAAAACTATTTAAAGCAATCTTGAACTTTAGCATCATTGATTTTCTGTTTTTTGGGTGTTTTTATTTAATTATACAAGAATAACCTCAGAAGTTCATGGTTTCCACTTATCTGTTGGAAAAAGCTAAAGAATTACCCTTCCTAATATTGAATTAAACATTTCTATCAATTACACCAAATAAGTATCCAGTCACAACAATCACTAATGCAGGTGGCATCTAAAAAAATGTAGCACATATTAAAGCTCCAGTTTGGCCGTGCAACACATTAGATCCGGATAGCAAACATAGCAATTACTTCTCCAAAGGAACTTGTTGCTTTTAATTAAAGAATTTGCTCTTCTCTTAGCACTTGACGTTGTGTGACAAAAAATAAACATAAAGCAGATACTGCAGATTGTCCCTCAGCTCACTCAGTCCAGATTCAGAATCATGTCATTCAGAATAATTTCTTAAAGTTTTATTTATTTGCAGTGGGAGGAAAAACCACTACCAGCAATTTTGATAACTGGAAAATGTACTTGTCAATGAATCGTACTACTTAGAAAGCTCCTTTAGAAACCAGGATGCCATATTAGAATGTGGGATCTTATACCTCCTTTCAATTCAATGACTAACAAATAAGATCTCCACTTATGTATTAAGATGAGTGTTTCAGCCGAAACCGGTTTGGCTCAGTAGATAGAGCATAGGCCTGCGGACTGAAAGGTCCCGGGTTCGATTCCAGTCAAGGGCATGTATCCTGGTTGCGGGCACATCCCCAGTAGGGGGCGTGCAGGAGGCGGCTGATTGATGTCACTCATCGATGTTTCTAACGCTCTATCCCTCTCCTTTCCTCTCTGTAAAAAATCAATAAAATATATTTAAAAAAAAAAAGATGAGTGTTTTAAAACCGGTCAAGTGAGAAATGACTGATTCCAACATTGAAGTAAAAATCAAGAGTATGGGTCTGAGTCTAAGGTCATTTCTCATAAGTGGGCATTTTTCTATTTGAAATACTGCAATTAGCTAATCAGGATGAACTACTTTTGAGTTCATTTTGATTTTTAAACTAATCTCTGAATATAATATAACTGCCATATGCTTCTATTATAATTTTAAAATACTGAAATTCTTCTCTCACTCTCTCTATCTCTCTCTTTCAAGCAGTAAGTGCTCACCTAAAGTCACCCATAGGTTCTGTGACTTTAAGCAAAATGACATGTAACAAACCCAATTTAACCATAGGTTTCAGTGGCATCTCATCAACGTTATAATGAAGTGACATTATTCCAGGACCTGCTGTATTTTTAACTCATGCCCTGGATCCGCTTTTGTTTTTAAATGTATTAGAACAAAGAATGTTCATCTGGTATTTCTGAATCATCAAAAAAAAGTGCAATTCTGATGGATTTTTCTCTTCAAGTTAAAGTTAGCAAGAGATTTTAGAAGCTCTAGAAACAAGTCCTCTAATAGAACCACTTCCAGTGGAAACAAAGTGTAGAACTGTCAGCCTATAAAATAGATGTGTAGCTAAAATTCTTAATGAAAAATCCAGTGAGACAATTTTATGGTCTAAACCAGATATTTAGAATTCACTGGATGGTTTTTGCCCGTGACTGAAAGTAATAAAAGTCCACCCACACCCCAAAATGTATGTGTGTGTGTGCGTGTGTATGTGTGAAAGTTAAAAGAATAGGTCACAAAACTAGAGACACAAAGTTTACCTTCCTTTGTAAGAACCCAGAATGACAAATCAACAAGAAACTACCCCTCAGTCCACCCCTCCTTTATAGTTGCAAGTACCTCAGCCACCTGCCTCATATCTTTGTCCCTTTCCCCACATTTTTCTGACTCTCCTCTCTCCACTCTCTTCTCAGGAAAAGGAGTGTCTCTCCTTTTATTCTGAACTAAGTCCCAAAGCCACTCCTTCATTCTGAAAAGAAGAAATTAGAATGTCTAAAGTTTGTTTTACCAACTAACAGGAAAATCTCTGTCAAAACTCTAATGGGATTGACAAAGTCAGTGGGCATTAGCGACCCAGCTAACAGCCACCTGAAACAAGTACTGGGTGATGTAATACAAGCCATTCAGCAATGCATGGCCCACAGAGGCAAGCATCGAGGAAAGGTGACTGGTGCCTATCATCCATATGGTCGAATCCCCAGACACTCAATATATCCTATAAACAACAAAATAGGGTATTTATGAAAATAAAGCCCCAGAACAGGAGCAAAACTATAGGAATACAGCTTGAGGAAAGAGAATTAGCTTTGCAGTTAAAACACGTTGGATTCATTTTCAGACTTGGGATTTATTTGTTGGATAACTAACCCTTGGAAAATAGCCTCCATGTGTGTCTGTTTCTACATTTGCAAAATAGAAACATTAGGCTGAAACCGGTTTGGCTCAGTGGATAGAGCATTGGCCTGCGGACTGAAAGGTCCCAGGTTCGATTCTGGTCAAGGGCATGTACGTTGGTTGCAGGCACATCCCCAGTGGAGTGCGTGCAGGAGGCGATGTTTCTCTCTCTCTCTCTCTCTCTCTCTCTCTCTCTCTCTCTCTCTCTCTCTCTCTCTCTCTCTTATCGATGTTTCTAACTCTCTATCCCTTTCCTCTCTGTGAAAAATCAATAAAATATATTTTAAAAAATAGAAACATTAGGATGATTGGTTTTGTTACATGTCATTATGGGATTGTCTGATAAATAACACAAATGGTAGTATCTACTTGCCGGGTTGGAGAAGTAATGGGACAATGCATACAGAGGTCATGACACAGTGACAGAGGTGGTCTTTACGAAGTGTGTGCATTGGGTCAGGGGTGGGAGAAGTAGGGGAGCAAATATAATTCAAAGAAGAATGCAGAAAGAAGAGTGTGTGTCATGCCATCATCTGCTCAGGGCCTGGGGATTGGCTGGGCCTCTGTAATAACTTCCTGTGACCGCAGAGTGCCAGAATAAAGGGCACTCGCCATGGGCAACGTAAAGACTCACAGAACACTTGTCTCCAACATGCCCAACATCAGTAACTTCTCTGCATCCTTTCTCCTAAGCTTAAGTGCCCAAGAGGCTTTATGTTACCGACCGGCCTGCCTCGCAAAGATCAGGGTAAACCAGAAATCCCTCTAGTTCAGCGGTTCTCAACCTGTGGGTCGTGACCTGTTTTCTGATCGTCTTAGGCTCTACAGCAGTGACCCACAGGTGGAGAACCACTAGCAGGGTCGCCTAAGACCATCAGAAAACACAGATATTTACATTACGATTCACCACAACACGAGGAACTGTATTAAATGGTCGCAGCATTAGAAAGGTTGAGAACCACTGGTCTAGTTGGTCCAGGAGATGTGCCTCATGCTATATCATTCACTGACTTGTCACAGCTTTCTCTTTTTTTATCATGCTGTGAGATTTTTTAGAGCAGGCAGTATTTCCTGTTCACTACTACACCGCTATTCTGACAAAGGAGTGGCCAGGGTTAACAATGCTATTTGTGTTTTTGTTGTCCAACATCCGAATACCCTTCTGGCTTTGGTGAAACCTCCAGGCCAGGAGTCTTGGTAGCGGTGACGGCTGAGAGGAGACATTATCTCATTATCTGATGCGGAGAAGTTAGGGCTTGAGCATGAGACTTCAGCTTGGCCAACCAGACTCCCCTGCCCAGGACTCCCCTGCACAGATACTGTTCATAGCAGCATCTGTGTTATCACGGGTTCGGGATGAACAACCATGGTCATAAAAAGACTCTGCAGGAGCTCTGACCCCTGCCTGGCTGGGATCTGTGTGGCCATTGGCCTGTGTCTTCTGTCCAGGTCTTTGATTCTATGAACTGCACCTTTTCTATAAACAAAGTCATTTTCTGCTTAAATCAGTCAGTCGTGGTTTTGGTTGTCCACAACCAAGCTACCTCAATGATCAGGAAAGAACTCAAATTTTTAATAACTGGAAGGCCAGGTGAATGAGCTGATGCACAAACAATTAAATCAACAAATAAATGAATAAAACAAAAAAAATCAAACGAAGACTAAGCTCAATTTCCATGATATTTGCCATTCTTTCTCTCCTTTTCCCTTTGGACTGGTCTCCCTCAATCTTTTCCTTAATAACAACTGATTTTTAAAACAAATAAGCATTCCAGTTTCCTAGAACCCCTAGGGTCCTTTTCAAAACTTGTAATTATGATTCCTAGGATATTGGCTTAGTTATTTTCAACTAGACTGGGAACTCGGTGAAGTAGAAGCCCTATATCCTCTCCTAAAAGCTCACTTAATTGTTTTTGAAAGAAAGAGATTAGAAGAAAGGAAATGAGCATCTTTGCATTTATAGAAACTAGCTAAGCTTAGTGCTATATTAAATTTGGAGCTTCAATAAATCCACTTGTGATTCTAAATAGCAATTAAAAAAATCTTTCCGTGAATATCCCTCAGGTACCTTAAATTCAACATCTTTAAAAATTAATTTACCTCTTTATTTATAAAGGTGGTTTAAAACTTCACTTATTCTTCAGGTTCCAGATAAAAACATGAGCCCTTAGATCGACCTACACCATCCTTGACCTTCAAATGTCCTTAAAATTGGGGGGAAATGCAGTTGGACAAATCTGTATTACTACCAGAACAAAATTTTAAACTATTTCATGCAAATGCTAGATGTTTTGAGGCAATTCTAAACAATGGAAGGCAGGAATAGAGTAGAATTTCATTGACCTCGCTAAGGAGACTTCTAAAGAGTTTAAGAAACCATTCTCACCTGTTCTAGATACTTGTAATAAAATGAAAGAGCAGAGCAATGAGTCAAAGAATACTAGTCAACTCTTCAGTTTTTGAATTAGATTTGGGAAATATAAAGGGCTCCAGACATTCTATCCAAGCAACTCAATGCTTTCAAAGATATAGCTTAGGCCCTAAGAGAAAAGATCAGAGTCAGAGCGCTGCAAATAAAACACAGCCTCAAGGAACCCAAGTTTTGGCTGTAAGATCCTTTCTTAAGAAGTGAGAAAGGCTTAAGTCAGCACCTCAGGCATTCTTTCACTTATACAGATAGGCTTCTAAGAACATCGAGAGCATGCCTCAGAGACCCTCTCAACTAGACAGTAATGCTTCTGATCTCATAAGAACCCCCAAATCTTGAGAACAAACTAAGAAAGGCAAAGAAGGTATTACTAAGAGGGCAGGGAATTACCATGAGTTGCAGAGAATTGTGCCTGGAGAGCAGGACCACGCCCTATTTATCAACTAACAATATGCACACAGATGAATTTCAGAATTGCTCTACTAGTGTATCTTCCTTTTTATATATATAATTATATATATAATTGATTTCAAAAAGGAAGGGAGAGGGCTTCCCTTAGAGCCCACATTGTGGATTGAGCCCGCAACACGGGCATGTGCTTTGACAGGTAATCAAACCTTGACCTCCTTGTTCATAGGTCGATACTCGGACCCTGAACTGCACCAGCCACCAGGCCAGTTTCCTTCTTTTTAGACTAGAGTATCTAGTGTCTCTATTTCAATCACTGTATCTTTTTTTTTTAATATATATTTTATTGATTTTTTTACAGAGAGGAAGGGAGAGAGATAGAAAGTCAGAAACATCGATGAGAGAGAGACATCCATCAGCTGCCTCCTGCACGCCCAACAGTGGAGATGTACCCACAAGCAAGGTACATACCCACAACCGGAATCGAACCTGGAACCTTTCAGTCCACAAGCCGACGCTCTATCCACTGAGCCAAACCGGTCTTGGCTCAATCACTGTATCTTGCCTGTGTGTGCATATGTTCGGTAGGGGACGGAGGAAAGGCAATGCTTCTTAAGTTCTCAGTTCTTCAGAACAAGAGAAATTGTGCCCAAGTAACTAGATCAAAGAGCTTCATCTATTCCTGGACATGATTTAATATGAGATCCCAGTCTCAAGCCTGAGTGTGATGCTGTATGTAAACCAAGGGGAATGTTATCCACAATTGGATAACAGACACTGGGAAAAAATAATTGTATCGAGGATGCTAGTTGGGTGAAAAAAGTAAAGGGATTAAGCAAAAACAAAACAAAACAAAACAAAAAACTCATCGACATAGATGAAATTTGGTGATTACCAGAGGGAACGTGGGGAGGGGATAGAGAAGAGGGTGAAAGGGGGTAAATAGTGATGAAAGGCTTGGTTTCAGTTGCTGAACTCACAATAGAATATGCAAATAATGTTTTATAGTATTGTACACACAAAACCTTTATAACTGTACTAACCAATGTCACCTCAATGCATTAAATAAAAATAAAGAGAATATTCTTGTTTCTAATGTTTTCATGTTGACATTTATAAATACTTCAGCCAAATATATTCTACTTCCATTATGACTATCTTTCTTTACAACCATTTTTACAAGATAAAAATCTTCAAATAAATCTTCCCTATTTTTATATATAATATTTACATTTTCCACAAAATATAAATGCCAAAAACTCATATAATACTCAAGCCGATCCTTTCCAGTATAGAATATAAATTTATTCCATTAAAAATAGGAGTGCTATCAAAATAATTTCTGCATCCTTTGCAATTAGACTTTCACATTTAAAACTTGTACACCCGTTGAGGAATAATATTTAATTTGTTCTGAACATCCTTGTTCTTGGATAGATTCATGGCAACAGTTTCCTGTTCGTGAGTTTTGTTCTGAACAATTACAAATTGCTAAAAAGCATTAAGCATTGATATTTCTTGGTGCTCCATTCATAAATATATTAATATATTTTGAATAAAATATAATAAAAATTTTAGATGACTCATTATAAAAAAATCTTATAATGAGTGTTATAGGAGAGCACTTTTATTTCTAAAGTTTTTAGAGCCTAAAGTATGTCTAACATTTAATCAATGGTGGGCAGCAGAGATGGAGAGCACATCTGACAGCTAAAACTCTCTTTTTCTTATTCAGAGGAGCTTCTCATATATAAACAAAATTGTAGTTCAGTTCCTCTTAATTGCGCATGTGTTTAAGACTATAAATTTGAGCACTCTTGCTTCTGTTACCATTAATGGAATGAGAATAATGATATGCTATGTGCTCACAGTGATGCACACCGAGTACATTGCTACACGTTTTCTTAATTTAATAAAAATAGTGTTTTCCTGTGATACTGTGCTCCACCATTTTACTAATGCAGCAAAACACAGTGATTTTACTGTGAATGGTGAAACTTTGAACTGAATTTTATTAATATTTCACATTTGACAGAAGGAATATCCAAAGCCTTGACTTTGATTTCATAAATTGGGTGGGGAAAACAAATGGTTCCATTATTGACATTAACTAGTTTTCTGTTTGAAGGATCTGAATGTTCTGATATAAACCTGCCATCATTTAATTATTGGAGATATTCTTCTGCTAAAGCAGCCAACTTGGTCAAAGCTACTGCGTTAAGTTTTCATACATGCACAAGAAAGTCTGGAATAAAAATTGCATAAAAGCTATTTTAAGCAGTCATTTTATCTAAATGATGAATGATGTTTCACAGAGTGAAATATAAACATACCATCCGCAGCTGCATATTAAATCACAGTCTTTGCACACATTTTTCTTAATATAATTATGAATGTTTGAAGTAAATTCTGATGCTTCCTCAGCATCTTTGTCTTCTAGATCCTTTGTAGTTATTGATATCATCATGATCCCTCTAGCAGGGAGTAACTCTCAACAAATATTTTGCTTATGCTAAATGCTCTTGATCAACTTTTTAAAATCAGAAATTTGTACTTACTTTTTTTAAGTATGTTCTTTTAGTGTTTTGGTTCATTGCACCCAAAAGAATTAATTCCAAAACTAAATGTATCACCAAATAATGATATACATCTTTGTATATTTTTTAAATATGACTGTCACTATCACTATAGCAATAATGTTTGGGATACTCTCAATATTCTCAGCCTTGCCCTCCTGCATATTTAAACCAGTAAGTGTTCATTTCATCCACTGATTCCTCCAAATGGTGAACTGATAATTTCATGCATTTCACTCCACAGCACAATTTGAAATTAAAGAAATAATATCAAATATAATAACATCAAAACAGAAAACACCTAGGGGATAAATTAAGTAGATAATGTCCAAAGGTGATACAAGAAAATCTACACAGAATTGCTGGGAAAACTTTTAAAAGATCTAAATTAAGACAAAAGATCATGATCATGGTTTAGAAAACTTATTGTTGGTAAGATGCCAATGCTTCAAAATTAGCCTATAGATTCACCTCAATCCCAATCAAAGTATTGACAAACTCTATGTAGAAATTGAGAAGCTGATTCTAAAATTAATATGCAAAGACAGGATATTTTAAAAACCCCAAATGATTTTGAAAATGAAGAAAAGAGTTACAACAATGGATTTCAAGACATCTTACAAAGAACAATAATCAAGACAGGTTGGTACTGGTCACATAAATCAAGAAACAGAATAGAGGGGGGAGAAAATATACGTGTGTTTATATATGTGTAAACTCATTCCTGTGGCATTCTGAAAAAGACAAGGGTACCTTGGGCCTTACAGGTGTGAGTCACAAGGCTCCAATCCCAACAATGTCCAAGCTGATTATCTAAGAGTATGAGTGCATGTCGTTGGTCGAACACAAGAAGATGCTGGCCAAGAACAACAGCTATATCAAGCTGGTGCTGGAGGCCCTGGAGAGCAAGGGCAGAACAAGGGCACCAATACCTGGGCTCCTTCTAGCTCAGCAGGAGTCAAGGTCAAGGTCAAGAGTCCACTTCTGCCAAAACCAAAAAGCTGGTCTTGTCCAAGGAGTCCAAGTCTCCAGAGAGAACCAAGATCAACAAGAGAGCCCATAATTTAAGGGCAACAGCAGTTCTGAACTCTGTCTGCCCCCCAAGGGAACATGAAAGCTGCAGGAGCCAGGGTAAGCCCAGCAAAAGATCCCTGGCAAGGTCAGGACAGAAAAGCCCACAGTCAGGAAGTCCAAGTTGCCCAGCAGAAGACCAATCCCAGGAAGGCAGCACCTAAGATGTAAGAGTCCAATCTTCAAAAATATCCAAAGGCTCTTTTAAAAGCCACTCAGGTAATGTTAAAATAGCATAATACTGTTCCAGAAGGTTAAGACCCTTCAGGGCAACCTCATTTTCTGCTGATAGCCAACTTGTGATGAGGTGAAAGGAAGGATTTTGTCACATGTGCACAGATCTACAGATATTTAAACCTACTCTAGTATTGCCCAATCTCAACATGCTAGGCTGTACTCTTTAGTTAGAATACCGCTATATTTAGCTTGGTAAACTTATACTTCATTAGAAATATCAGTGTTAAACTTATACTTTATGAGAAATGTGCCCTAATTTGGACTCTGAGCGGTTTCTAATACAAGCAGTTTCTAATACAAGCAGCTCAGTGCCCCAAAATACTTTCGTTTTCTGTCTTTTTTTTTTTTTTAACAAATGTCACGTTCAGTTTTACACTTTTATATGGTGCCATCCTAACAGAATCGTTTCTTAGATTCAGCATCCATGGACTTTGTAGGGGGTTATAAATAGAAATTAAGGTGTCAGAATATGGATTATAGGAAAAATTTTTACCTGTTTATTTCAAACTTTAACATTTTTTTACACTATGAGTGTGACTAACAAGTAAAAATCACAAATATTCATAGTTTGCAGTTGTTGCAAGAATATTGAAATGCAATATATCCTTATTATTTACAAAATACTACAGTTACCATATGTCATTTATGTTAAGCACATATATCGTCACATTTAACATTTTTGGTTTGATGATTAATATGATTGCTCGAATTGTAACGCTATGTGCTTTACTTATGAAGAGAGTGTATGGATGGTGCTCCACAGGCAGAAAAATGCTAAACCTAAAGCCTTTATGGAAATATTGGAGGCTACACAGTTGTTAGGGTCTGAATCAAACATTTGAAAACAAAAACTGCTTGTATTAGAAACCGCTCAGAGTCCAAATTAATGCATGTTTCTCATTTTAAACAAAATTAGTTAATTTATTTTAGTTTTCACTTAATGTGTGATTTAGCATTCCTACTTAAAGATCATCATAAATGTTAAACTAATACTGTGGTTAATCCTATTTTGGCTGTTGGTATGTGAGTGCCAAACAAGATAATGCATTCTTTCAATTTGAGCATGTACAGGTGACTTTCAGGAAGTCTTTCAGAACTCATTTGTAGAAATGGGAAAAAATTAATTGTATCCTCTCTGGAAATAGTGCTTTGGATTTATACAAAATCAGCCCCAGTCCCTGCCCTGCGTGGTTATGGTGTCCAGTTTCCCATGAGGCTGGAGCTTTTCGGCACTAGATACAGGCTTTGCTTGCCTGACAAGCGGTGGACTGACCTCAGGTCCTCAGACTCTCACATCGCAGAGGAAAAGGATGAACTGGCCTTGGCCGGCCAGCAGCCACCAGTCTCCCAGTGTGGCCCAAGTCATCTAGAATCGGTTCCACGGCTTATGTACCACGCTCCTCCAGTGCCTGGCACACATCAAGTTAAAAACAAAGTTGCCAAGACCAGTTTGGCTTAGTGGATAGAGCGTCGGAAGGTCCCAGGTTTGATTCCAATCAGGGGCATGTACCTTGGTTGCGGGCACATCTCCACTGTGGGGCATGCAGGAGGCGGCTGATCGATGTCTCTCTCTCATCGATGTTTCTGACTTTCTATCTCTCTCCCTTCCTCTCTGTATAAAATCAATAAAATATATTTAAAAACAAACAAACAAAAAAAACAAAGTTAAGCAACTAACGTCTTTCCTCCAGTTCAGAGAACAGCAATGAACCCCAGCCTTTATCCATGGGAAATGGCCCTGTAAGTCCACCCTCCACCATTTTACATGCTTTTCCACACAGCACCAGGTATGGCCCCCTGGAATCTTGTCCCCAAGGGGCTTCAGTCACAGACCCTGTGTGTGTCAGGCCAATAGGAGTAGATCTGTATGCCACCTGGGCTACCAACATCCCACTAAATCAGTGGTTCTCAACCTTCCTAATGCCGTGACCCTTTAAGACAGCTCCTCATGTGGTGGTGACCCCCAACCATAAAATGATTTCCGTTGCTACTTCATCACTGTAATTTTGCTACTGTTATGAACTGTAATGTAAATATCTGATAGGCAGGATGTATTTTCATTGTTACAAATTGAACATAATTAAAGAATAGGGATTAATCACAAAAACAATATGTAAATATATATTGTGAAATATTTCTTTCTAATTACAAATAAATGAAATTTTGTCTTGAATCGTGGTGTAGCATGGGTAACAGTCTTCATATGACAACAGTAAACTACATTGCTACACTTTGCTACACTGAGGAGCGGTGTGTTGGTTCCTAAGACCATGAGAAATCGGTGTTTTCCGCTGGTCTTAGGCGACCCCTGTGAAAGGGTCGTTCGACCCCCAAAGGGGTAGCGACCCACAGGTTGAGAACCGCTGCACTAAATCCAAAGGACCTTACTTGGAATTTTGCTCCTGCTCACTTTACACTCCTTTTAAAAAGGCCTACTTCTTTGTTTTGGGAGAAAAAACGTGATCACATTCAATGCTACTTTGGGTGAAACAATACATTAGAATTTCACACTGATCTGATGCAAATTTTCAAAGTTAATACATGTCAATGCTCACTCCTCAAATATTCATATCTCCTGGTTCAAGAACTTACTACCAGGACTGTCTTCTAAAGAAATAATCTCTTCTTACCGAAATCTGGAGAAAGATTTATGTATGGAGATGTCTGTTTTACCAGATCTATGATGACACATAACAAGCCACCTGGAAAATAAAAATGACTTAAATAGACAATAATAGGGGAAAGGTGTGCTTGGTGCACTACATACACATCAACACTGATTAAGGCAGAGACCAGGAAGAAATGCACCACATTTGAACAGTGAATTCTTTCCACGTGATAGGACTGTAGTTATTTTATGTCCCCAACTGCCTACCATGTGTCTATATCACTTTAACAAGCAGGGAAGAAAACTCTCGTATTTTACCTGGCGGGGGAGAGGGACACTGTTTCAAATGTTTAAGAAAGAGGAATACAGAAAATAAGAAAATACAGTTAATACAGTTCCTGAAGTATCTTTCCCATACACATTATGGTTTGTTCCACAACTTTAGACTAGCACTGGGTGCGCACTGCTGGTGATCTAGTTGCTAGCGCTATGTTGAAATCAGGCTAACATCTCTCTAAATATCAAGTGAAGAATGGCTTGGATGATGTGTGGAGGCATATCCCTCGATATTCTGCAATAAGCGCTATGTAAACATGGAGAGAGAGATTTAATTTGTGTACGGAAAGATGGATTACACGGCCAACTTCTTTAACTTTTACTTCCTCCTGTGAATCAACAAAAGCCACGCTCTGCTGCCTCCCGGGATAAGTAATAGGAAATGCCACAGAGGCAAACTGCTGAGTTATCTTCACCCTGATTCTTTTATTTGATATCATGTCCATGTTATTTTTGGTTAATGAAAGATACAAGGCCTGAGAGAACACAACAGGGTTTCTGTGCATGAAAAGATATGGAAGAAATCAATTACAATACAATAGCAAGTATTACATTTTCTTACATACATTTTTGTTTCAAGTATTAGAGGAAAAACACACAGTATTAGGCCCCAAAATATATTTACCTTAATATAAACTCCACTCTAACAAAAGAACAAAACATGTATCACTGTTCTAAGATCTTTATTAGATTTTCATTTGAGATCTCTCTCCCACCCATGTATCTGCTTTTGGCATTATTCAGTTAAAACTGGGAACCATAATTAAATATAAGTCATCACATACTTTTCCTATAAGGTTCTCTACTACTGGGTAAGTGCACAAAATAAGATATTCATTTGGGGAATTGTGTTTTGTGCTTGACATGGCCTCTCTCAATTGCCCTGTCATTTCCAAAAATTTTCTGTGATAATAAAAGTGTAATATGCAAATCAACTGAAAGGCCGAACAGCAGAACTACTGTCCATATGAAGCCAGGGTTACAAAGGCCTACTCTTGCACAAATTTTGTGCATTGGGCCTCTAGTCCTATCTAATAAAAAAGAAACATGCAAATTGACTGTACCTCCACTACACCCACAAGCTAATCAGGAGCAAGAATGCAAATTAACCAAACCAAGATAGCAGTAATTTGCATATTCTGATGCAGAGCAAAGACGGAAGACAGCGTAGAGCAGTGGTTCTCAACCTGCGGGTGGAGACCCCTTTGGGGGTCGAACAACCCTTTCACAGGGGTCACCTAAGACCATAGGAAAATGCAGATATTTACATCACGATGCATAACAGTAGCAAAATTTCATGGTTGGGGGTCACCACCACATGAGGAGGAACTGTATGCAAGGGTCACGGCCTTAGGAAGGTTGAAAACCACTGTTGTAGAAGGAAGCCACACCCTGCAGAAGGAAGGGAAGCTGCAGAGAAGCAAGCAAGCAGGGTGTGGAGAAGGGAGGGAAGCAAGGTGGGTCGGGAAGCAGGCAGGGCAGCAGAGATAGGAGAGAAGCAGGTGGGGCAGTGGAGGCAGCTGCAGGAAGGAAGCCCTATTCTTGCAGCCATCTTCCTGCAATGGGCCTCTAGGATAAATATAAATGTTGGATAATTCAAAAGTTTCAAAACATAACCTATAAAAACAATAGTAATATTAAACAGCTAACATTTGATACCTAACTATATGTGCTAATTAAGTATTTGACATACATTATCTCAGTTATTCCTCCAAACACTTCATTGGTGGATGGGGAAACTGAAGGACAGACGAATTAAGAAAGCCATGTGATGACTCAGCTAGTAAGTGGTAAACCAGGGGATTTAGTGAAAGGCTGTCTTACCCTTGAACCTAAGCTTTTAAGCACTCGATTATGTTGAATCTTGAGTATAAGTTGCTTGTTGGTGCATTTTTTCCTTAGAAAGCATGCTTAATAGTCCTACGAGTACCCACAAAAACGTATCCATAGAAAAGTATGACTATTGTGATCCAGAATCTGACCATAATCTAAAAAGTTGCTTCTGTGAGACCATCTATTCAAACATTTTTATTCTCAGCGAAACAAGAATAGAGTTTTTATTTATGTAATTGGACAATAGAATCTGTCCCCTCTCCCCTGTTCCCCATGAAACCTGAATACAGCTGATCATGTGGGGTTTGGGGATATAAGAAGAATAAAATAAGAATCATTCTTACCATTGAAAGGATAGAGATAGACAATTGTAGAAAGAATAAAATAACTACAAAGGGTGTAATAGTAAATGAGAATTAAAATTTGTTTTTAAGAGAATGTATTTCTATCATGCTTGTGCACCTATATTGTCTAAGCCTTTGCTAGATATTTATTATTTTTTAACTTCCAATTACAGTTGACATATATTATATTAGTTGTATGTGTAAAGCATTATTGATCAGACCACCTTACAAAGCAATCCTATTTTAAAGATAGCATCTCTAATTCACACAGCATCCTTCTGAGGTAGATATAAAAATTCTGCGTTATAATTCAGGGTCAGTTGAAACTAAAAGTGGTTCACAAAGCCAGCAGGGAAGCAGGTGAACCAGCCTCAGAATTCCTGGAATATCTAGATCCAAAGTCTCTACCATGGGTGGTCATTGGCAATGAAAGATCTCTGAGGGGTCCTGAAGGTCAAGGTTGTTCCACAGTCTTATTCCACTTGCTGCACCAAGTGTCTTAAGGAGTTTTGAACTTAAGTTCCAAACTTATGCTCACCAATTTGTTCCCCTCTACTCCATCTCTTCAATTCAGCTTCCAACAGTTCCATTAATTTCTTGCCTCATGGAAGTATTAGGAACCCCGGTGGAAGAAGATGAGGATAAGGATGTTATCAGGAAATCGAAAAAGCACTTCACTAAGTTTTTATGGTTGTTAATTCTGACTCAAGGATGTTTTGAGGGAGAGTGGAAGAGAGAGGGAAAGAGGGGGAGAAACATCGGTGTGGGAGAAACACATCGATTGATTATCTCCCGCACAAGCCCTGACCAGGGCCAGGACCGGGGCCAAGGAGGAGCCTGCAACCAAGGTACATGCCCTTCACCAGAACTGAACCCAGGACCCGTTGGTCTGCAGGCCTATACTCTATCTACTGAGCCAAACCGACTGAGGCTTCACTAAATTCTTTACATATATTACCCACATTCAATCACAATAGCTGTCCAATGTGTTAAATGTGGTCATTCCCATTTTATAGACAAGGAAATTTATTAATTTGCCTATGGCAGCAACTTTCAACCTTTTCCATTTCACGGGACACAAAAACTAATGACTAAAACTCTGTAGCACACACACAAAAATAGGTATAATTTTGATTTATTCACATTAAATGGCTATTGTTGGGTTGGCTATTTTCTTTTTCTTTTTTTAACAATCCAAGGCAGTGGTTGGCAAACTGTGGCTCTGTTGACTAATGAGTTTGCCCCCCACTGGGATGAGAGTGGGAAAAGAGGTCAGTGCCCCTGAGGAAATAGTCAGGTATTGCATGTTTGTTTGTTTTTAATCTGTACTGTTGAAAGGTATTGCATGTTCTAAAAGTTCTTCCACACACCAGTGTCTCTTGCAGCACGTGGGTTGAACATCCCTGACCTAAGGTCATGCAACACGCAAGTGGTAGAGCTAAAATTTGATTCCACGTCTATGTTACCCAAATTGTGTACTCTGACTACTCACTGTATTGCTTGTAGAGCACTCTGACTTAAATGTTTCTATTAAAAACAACTCCCCAACAATAGCTACAAGCATCAGGATAGGATCGAAGAGCTAGAAAAGGAAGATGGTTACCTTGTTCACCAGTGAACTCTTTCCCTCACTTCCAAAAGAAATCAGCCACATGTTCAATTCAACTCAATTGTGAACACCTCACATTGAGAACACCTTCACCGCAGGCAGTTGGCTTCGTTGTCCAGAAGGTTTGAGGCTGGTCTGTCTTTGGATTTCACTCTTCAATCGATGGCCCTCAAGTCCTTCTCTCACTGTGAAGACTACAGCTTCTCATCTCTAGACAGCCGAAGAGCGAATGTGCCAAGAGGGAGGTTTGCTGATGTATTAAAGGGAGCTGCAACCTGGGCAGAGGATTGATGGTGGTTTCGAGGTAATGTGCTCTCCCATCCACTCACAAGTGTAATTTAAGGAGGATTTTTCAAGGCATGGATAGACACCATTACTCACATCAATTCCCACTGCCTTCTCCTTCTATAACTCTTTACACATTCTGGTCCACAGCTACGCTGCCCTGTTTAATCAACAGCATGCATTTCAGGACTATTCTCCAGCATCCCCAAATGAATCTCTTACAACGCAAATTGAGTGAAGTGGTGAAAATGATAAATATGTCTGCCCGCAACAGATTTCTCCTGAGCTGCATGAGCTGCCTGAGAGTTAAAGGGACCTCCCAAACCAGCTATGCCAACCTCCGATTGGAAATGGTCCACTTTGACCATGATCTCAACGCTGTTTTTATCCCATGAATATTTTTTTTTTCTGTTGAAATGTTTGTTGTTGTTGTTTTAACCTACGATGTTTTATGATACTGAGGTGAAGTCTTTGCTTGGAAAGTAAAGATGTAAGTCAATTGAAGGACTGGAGTTTACGCAGGACAGAAATTTCAGACACTAAGTGCATGTGTGATTTCTGATGTTTTTCTAAGCCTTTCCCATATAACTGTTGTGGTAGACATAATAACATACACCCTAAAGATGCCCAAATCCTAAACCCTAGAACCTGGGAATGTGTTGTGTTACATGTCGAGGTTATTAAGGTTGCCAGGCAGGTGACCCTGAGACGGAGTCATTAACCTGGATTACCTGAGATAGTTCCATGTAATCCCCAGGGATCTTATACATGACAGAGGCTGGAAAGTATGTGTCAGAGGGAGATGATGTGAGAAAGAAGGACCATGAGTCCAGGAAGGGGGCAGCCTACAGAAACTGGAAAACGCAAAAACAAAACAAAACAAAAAACAGATTATCCCAGAGTCTCCAGAAAACAATGTAGCCCTGCCAACAACTCAATTTTAGCAAGAGAAATCCTTTTTAAGATATCTGACCTTCCAAATGCTAAAACAATACTTTTATGATTTTTTTAACCTACTAAGTGTGCGGGAATCTGGTATAGCAACAAAGAGAAACTTAATATGAATGTTGGTACCTGGAAGTGGGGTAATGCTTTAACAAACATCTAAAAATGTGCCAGTAGTTTTGTATTTGGGAGATGGAAAGAAAATGAGAAACACTGGGGGATCATGGTAGAAAAAGCCAACTAGTGGATAGTCTCAAACACAGTGTTAGTAGAAACATGGATGATGATGACTCTGCTAGTGAGGAACCAGAGGAAATGAGAGAAAATATTATCTCAGAGGAAACCTACATTGCCACAAGCAGACTACTGTCAATGAAGCTATATTACATTGTTATATGCCTGTTGTGTGTGGGAGAAAACTTTAATATATATACAAACTCATTAACCCTCTCTAAGAATTATTGAGAGGCCAAAAGGAATATGGGGAAAACTTAGGAAAAGGAAGTTTGCAGGGTAAGAAATCAAAGGTATTATTTTTTAAAGTATATATGTTGGATTATAGAACTCTAGTTCTTTATTAAATATATTTTTTATTGATTTCAGAGAGGAAAGGAGAGAAATAGAAACACCAATGATGAGAGAGGATCATTTATCCACTGCCTCCTGCACATTCCACCATGGGGAACGAGCCTGCAATCCTGGCATGTGTCCTGACTGGGAATTGAACTGTGACTACCTGGTTCATAGGTTGATGCTCAACCACTGAACCACACCAGATCTGGGATCCAGTTGCTCTTAAAGAGAAGGCCTGCCAAAACTGGTTTGGCTCAGTGGATAGAGCGTCGGCCTGCGGACTGAGGGGTCCCAGGTTTGATTCCAGTCAAGGGCATGTACATTGGTTGCGGGCACATCCCCAGCAGGGCCGTACAGGAGGCAGCTGATCGATGTCTCTCTCTCATCGATGTCTCTAAGCTTTCTATCCCTCTCCCTTCCTCTCTGTGAGAAATCAATAAAATATATTTTAAAAAAGAGAGAGAGAAGGCCTCACCCAACTCTGTTTCCAGAGGGGTTTGTGTGTGCAGGTTGGAATCCATACCTGGAAGATCAGAACTACTCTGTATAGCTAGCTATAGGGTGAAAATGTTAGGGGCGTGGAGACCTCAGAATATGGGCCAAATTGTGGGCAATACATGGGAATGGGGGAGCGGGTGGAAATTTGAAGGCATTGAGCCAGAACAGGCCAAAAGAGACTTTAGCCAATAAAAATACTAAACAAACACTGAAAACAAACCTACATAGCCAATATAAATATGAAAAGATGCTGCACCTCATTAGTAGTCAGGAAAATGCAAATTAAAATCAGAACTAGAGGCCATTGCACCAGGCAAATAGATTGACAGCATGAGGGTTAACAAGAAAGAGTGACAGTATGGGGAACCATGGGAATTCTCACAAGTGGCTTTTAAAAAGGAAATCCCACAACTCTGACTTAGCAATTTCACTCCAAAGTCTATGTCAAGGGCAGCATCAGATGTCATAGCTCCAACTTGGATATAACCTGAATGTCCATCAATAATGGACACTTACTTTATGTCCATAGAACGCGATATTACCCAGCAACAAAAACAAGTGAAATGCAGCTGCACACAACAACTTGGTTATTGAACATACACTCACAAACGTATTACTGAGCTAAAGAATCCTGATTTTTTTAAAAAATGGCATATGGTGTGTGACTGTCCATATCAAGCTGGACAAGAGCGGAGAGAAAGCTATTCCATAGAATTTAGGAGTGCATATTTAGGTGTAAACTTAAAAGGAGAAGCAGGAAGTAATTCCCACAGAAGTCAGGATGCTAGTAACGTCTGAGAGGAATTGTGGGAAACAGGAAGGCGGGTGGACTCATGGATCCTGGTGATGATCAATTCCCTTGATCTATGGACTGATCACGCAAGTATCCATTTGTGTTTCGTGCACTTTACCGCGTTTAGGTTATATTTCACGACCACAATAATGGCAAAGAAAACATTTAAAGCTGCAAGTAGAAGATTACAGTGCTAAGGTTCTCAAAAATTGCTACAAATAATTGTTTACCTCTCAGCTATTTTTTTCCCCAAACAACATTGTTTCTGAGCTCAAGTAACCATTTTTACACCATAATGTAAATCATTGCCAATGGGCGCTGCAATGCACTTGAAATTACTTGCCATAAACGTGCATGTATAGCTCTCCATCTCCCTTTAAAATATTTAATTCAGAGAGCATTCCAGACTTAGAAACAGCAGCACAGACGGACAGCATTCTAATGCATGCCACTGCGTCCTCAGTTTGTGTGAGATTAGACCTGGCCACTCTAGTTATGGACCCTCACTGAAATTAAAGAAGGGGAAAAACAACACATTTTTAAGCCCATCCCTCTTCCACAGACAGTGTGCCCGAATAAATGAATGATTAGAGACTAATGGAATCACAATTATTTGTCCTAAAAGTTACTTCAACTAATTCTTCCCCATTTCACCAAATAAATATTACATGACCATTACAATCTGGAACGGCTAGGAGCAGCTCCTGATGCCCCTGGAATAAACCCAGAAACCTAACCCTCTGATGAGACCTTCAGACGTGTTTCCTTGGTACAAGGGGATACAGTATCTGCATTCCATGTGTAAATAAGTTCAATTAACCACGAGTTATAATTGCACAGGGAGATGAAAATTAGTTTAACAAGTCAATTAAATCATAAACATTTCAGAAATAAGAGGATGTGTTTGTAATCCAATTAGTGTGTTAATATACTAATAAATTTGCTGATTTGAATGGTATCTTAATTGTCTGCTAGGGCACCAGAAGAGAAAGAACGGTATATCTTAATTGTCATAAAGGGAGCTTTGGCTGCAGTGTGACTACATAAGTTTGGGAAAAAATTACCCATGTTAATGAGATCAAAATGCTTCTATCTAGAATAATAAATAAGGTTACTCGGTGGTTCGGCTAATAAAAATGCTTCCAAGGGACGGGGCTAAATAACTGAATACTGTTGTCTGCCAGATGCTAATTCCACTAAGTTCCTGATGGGAGAGAGAAAGGGGGCATTTTAGACCATGACCAAAGAAACCGCTTTCGTGTTTGAAACTCTCAGGTAATCGTGGGAATAAAATATTCCAGGGATAATTCTTTATTGCTCCCTCAATTACCTCAAATTAAGCTGATATTAATACACTTTACTGCTGCTCAGCCTTAAGTGAAATCAGTTGCACTTCGCAGATAACACAAGGGAATGAGCCTGTCTCCCGTTTCAGCGTAATTACCTGTAATTTATGGAGCACAGAGAGACCCGTAAGCGGCCTCCTCAAGGTCGTCCGAGAAGGTGGCGCCGCATTGTTTGCCATCACCATCTGTGATCCGGGCTGAGGTTGCCACCTCCCCAACTGCCACAACAGAAAGGGGACCCCTCCCCCCAGCGCCGGAGTCACAGGACCAGATCCTCGGGCCAAGAGGCAGAATGATCACAGCTCTGTACGAAGTGCGCATTTTAATGCGTACATGGCATTCTGCTGAAAACGCTGAAATAGATAAATAATGGGGTTTGCTGCTGATTGCAACATTTTAAATCAGTTGGAATGCCTGTGAAGGATTTTGAGAACCCACTTTGGATCAATGCCAACTTCTGCAAATGTGTCAGCTCCTCGAGCCTTCTTCTCTAGTGCTATCGGTATCTGTAGCATCCTCTTCAATCTCTCCAACTTGGTCAAATCCCCAGCTATTTTTAACATCACCAGGAGCCATTAGTACTCCATTAATATTGCTCAGTACTTGCCACACCTAAAAATTTTCAGGGTGAGGTTGTTATTTGCTTTTATGCTGTTTTTCTTGCTTTAAAAAAAAAAATCAATCTGGCCAGTGTAGCTCAGAGATTGACCATCAACCCATTAACCAAGAGGTCTCCGGTTTCATTCCCATTCAGGTCACATGCCTGGTTGTAGGGGGCATGCAGGAGGCAGCCAATCACTGATGTCTCTCTCACATTGATGTTTCTATCTCTCCCTCTCCCTTCCTCTCTGAAATTCAATAAAAATATATTTTTTTTTAATTAAGTGAGAAAGCTTTTGGGAAATGACATACACGGTAAATCACCCCCTCCAGTGATAAACTGGGAGTAGCTAAAATGTGAGAGTAAAAGATAATCTGGGGTTTCCTGATGAGCACTATATGTAGAATTTTAATAAAACAATTGCATTTTGTCCTGACCAGTTTGACTCAGTAGATAGAGCGTCAGCCTTTGGACTGAAGGGTTCCAGGTTCGATTTTCGTCAAGGGCATGTACCTTGGTTGCAAGCATATCCCCAGTAGGGGCTGTGCTGGAGGCAGCTGATCAATGTTTCTGTCTCATCAATGTTTCTTACTCTCTACCCCTCACCCTTCCTATCTGTAAAAAAAATCAATAAAATATATTTTTAAGCCAAAATCAGGAAACTGAGTAATGATCTCATATTACTTAATTTAACAAAGATGTAATAAGCATTTGCTTTGAGCTAGAACACACAAGGCCTGCAATGGCCTGGAGTTCACAATTACAAGTTCATTGCTTGAAAGACAAGTGGTAAACAAACAAACAAGAGCAAATATAAAATATAGATTAATGAAAAATAAGACAAGGAAGAAAGGGATAGTGTTGGGGGGGGAGAAATATTTATTTGTGGTGTTAAAAGAAGGCTTAACTAATAAATATTTGGCCACAAGTAAGAGAGAGACTATTGAAGAAGTAATGTTTCAGGCAGAAGGAGAATGTGTGAGGTTAGGCCATGATGTGAAGGTGTGCTTGACATGTTTGAGGAAGCAGAAGGAAGCCAGTATAGCTGAAGTTTAGAAAGCACACGGGAGCCTTAACCGGTTTTGTTCAGTGGATAGAGCATCGGAGTGCAGACTGAAGGGTCCCCAGTTTCGATTCCAGTCAAGGGCTTGTACTTGGTTGCAGGCACATCCCCAGATGGATGTTTCTCATCAATGTTTCTAACTGTCTATACCTCTCCCTTCCTCTCTGTAAAAAATCAATAAAATATATATTTAAAAAAAAAAAAGAAAAGAAAGCACGGGGAAGAGTTGCAGGACATCATTTCTGATGTGCCAGATGTCTAAAGGTATTATAAGCCTCTAGAACAAAATTTGCTTTTGTTCTGAGTGATATTCCTGTACCACTGGAAGATAATGTAATATGACATATCTCAAAAAGAATCATTTTGATCACTGGATTGCAAGTGTGTGCTAGTGTGTCAACATAAGAAAGAGAACAGTTAGAAAGCTATTGCAATAATCCAGGAGAGTAATTATGGCGGTTAGAGAACATATTGATGGCTACCAGAGGCATGGGTGGTGTTTTGCAAAAAAAAAAAAAAAAAAAAAATTATAGTTGCTGACTCAATTAGATAGCAGTAGGAGTAGTTAGAAATAATCAGGATTCTGCATATATCTTAAGAATAGAACCAAATGGTAGAGGTTGATAGGAAAAAAGAAAGACAAGAGTGATAGACCAATCCAAGATTTTGGCACAAACAATTGGAAGGATGGAGTTATTCTTTACTGAGATGGAGAAGACAAGGAGAAACAGGTTGAGACAGAGAGAAGAACTGGCAGTTAAATTGTAGACAATACATATTACATTTGTGATGCCAATTCATCACCATCCAAATGGAACCATTGAGAGAGCAGCCCATAGGTTCATATCGGCCCAAGCTGAGGATACAGATTTAGAAATCAGCAGTTTGTAAAAGCAAGAGTCTGGATGAGCTCCCTCTGGAGTGTAGTAAATAGAGAAGGGAAGAGAGCCAAGGACTGAGATGGGGATTTTTGACACAAACAGTGTAGGATTCTAGGTTTGAGAGTGAAAGGAAATGGACTCCCCTCCATCTTGTCCTATAGGGCTGGGCCCCCAGCCTAAACCCCCCTCCCTTTTCTGGGAGTGGCTACAGGTGTGCCAGCAATGTCTTAACTTCCCCGACCCTCACCTGAAAGGACCAATGAAGCTCCAGGGACAAAGCTGAGGTCCTAATTAGGCTTAACCACAGAAAGACCCCAATTCAAGTGACCAATCTCTGTCACCCTCATCACTTTCCCAAGCCCCCTAATTATCCTACCCCATAAAACTCATTGTTCCTGCCCGGTCTGCTCTCTCGCCTCACTGCTGTGCCAGAAAGAGGCTGAGAGCCAAACCCGGGTTTGAATAAAGACTCTTTGCTTTTGCATCGGAAAAGGCTCCTTAGTGGTGGATTATTGGGAACCCCGAACTCTGGGCACAACAAGAGTAGAAAGCAGTGGGGGTTTCACTGGACGGTTTCACTTTTGTCTCTGTAATCACTCAGACCAAAGTAACAAATGAGCTTTCTGCTCTTAAAGCCAATGGATATTTTGCTGCTCTTGTCTTCTTCAACCTCTTAGCACCAAGTCACATGCAGACGGTACCCTGTTTCTCGAAATGCTCTTGCTTTTGACTTCCTTGACATTTCGCTATGCTCGATATTTTGCTGTGCTTTTTCATTTCTTTAAAAACAGCATGCCAATCAGAACCACAATGAGATAACAATATGTGTTAAAAGACTGGCTAAAAGTAAGAAAGATGAACGTAGTGCAGTGTTGGTGAGAGTAGGGAACAGCTAGAATTTTCAGACCCTGTGGGGAGGAATATAAAATAGCATAGCTGCTTAGAAGCGTCTAGCAGCTTCTTAGAGCTAAAACATACATGTTCCACATGACTTCGCAATTCTACCCAGAAGTCTTCACTCAGAAAAATTACTTTGGCCCATAAGATGACTTTCACATGAAAATTCATAGCAGTATTATTTAAATAGTCAAAAATTGAGGAAGAAAAAAAATTCATCAGCGTGTGAATGAAAAACCAGTCATGGTACATCCATACAATGGGGCACTAAGCCAGCAATCCAGAGAACTAAACCACTGACATGTGATCTCAATGGACAACGTGGATACATTTCAAAAACATTATGTTAGAAGCCACGGGCAAAAGAGTATTATTACATTTATATGAAATTCTAGAATACGCAAAACTATTCTACAGTCTCCAGAAGCAAGTCAATGGTTGTTCAGAGCCCAGGACTGGAGTATGTAGCAAAAAGTATGAGGGAAGTTTATGGAAGATGTGTGTTCAGCTCTGGGCTGGTAAATGCTTAACAACCAGCTCTCTGAAAAGAAAACATATGTGCATATGCAGATGTAAGCTTTACTGATATAAAAAATGTACAGCACACAGTTTACAAATAATAAACTATATAATACAATTAGTTTATAGTAATTTCCACATAGCTAATTAATTCTCACAGAAAGCTTTCATTGATTTTTGCCAAACTCTTATAGCCCTAAGTCACCTACAATTCCAATTTACCAAGTTTTCACAAATGAAGTTGCATTCTAATTCCCCAATTCTTTTCCCAATAAATTTATTTTCATTACATCTGATATGTGACATCGTGTTAAGCTCTTTCTCATTCTCTTGAAAATTGCATTCATTAAGCTTCAGCATTATGTATGTTGGAACCTGACTAGTTCATGAAAGACATGAGTGATTTCCTTGCCGAACCAGGTAATAGTTTTCAAATATAGGAAGAAAATATACTTAATTTTTTATGTTATTTATAATGACAGCTACAGACATGGAACTTTTACATTTTATATACATTATTAAATTTAACCTTCTCTTACTTGTGTCTAGACAACTAAAAATTAAGTCAAGTTCTGCCCTACCTGGTTGGCTCAGTGGATAGAGCATCAACCTGTGGACTAAATTTGGTCCTAAGTTTGATTCTGGTCAAGGCCATGTATCTCAGTTTCAGGCTCAATCCTTGACCTGGTCAGGCTGCATGCGAAGGGCAATCTATGAGTCTCTCACATCAACATTTCTCTCTTTGTCTCTCTCCTTCCTTCCACTCTCTGTAAAAATCAATGGAAAAACATCCTCGGGTGAGGATTAACAAAACAAAAAAAAATTAAGTCAAGTCCTGATGTGTAGCGTTTGCCAAATTCCATGAAATAAATAATCTCACCATGGATCAATTCAAGTTACCAATATGACATCACTGAACACGTACCAATATACGGTAGCTCCTCTGTTCAAATAAAAACATGTAAATAACCCCAAGATCACAGATAGTGTTAAATATATAGTAAATACCTAGGAAGTATCAAGTTTTAGAATGTTTTGTTTTTAATATAATTGATTTAATTATAAGATTGTGTACATATTTTGAAATATTTTTTTAGAGAGAGAGGAAGGGAGAGGGAGAGATAGAGGCATCAATGTAAGAATGAAACATCCATCAGTTGTCTCCTGCATGCCCCCCTATTGGGGATTGGCATGTACACTGACCAGGAATTGGACCAGAAACCTTTTTGTGCATGAGAATGATGCCCAACCAAATTAGTAACACGAGCCAAAGCAAGGTCACATTATTTTTAACTAATGACTGAAGTTAATAACCAGCATCCAAAATTCCTAGCAAGCTAGATCCAGCACAACACTAAGTATTTCTGTATCTCAATCACCATGTTGGTTACAGGAGTATACACATTTGTCAGTCATTGAAATGTTTGCTTAAAATGGGTGCACTTTGTTGTATATGAATACAGATGATTTAAAAAAATAATAATTGGGATCCCTTAGTCTTCTGCGAGGCCTCCTTTTCACTCTACTGGTACGCCCCGGGCCACTTCACCTCCTTTCACTGTTTTCATTAACATTCACATCTCGATAGTTTCTGATTTCTTATCTCTAAGTTTACTAGCTCCTCACTTCCACTTCCATGTAATCACTCTCCACTTGGATGCGACATTCTGAACTCAGGACATAGGAAACTGTCCTCAACATCTAATGTTACCCAAACATTCTTCCTCCTGGCTCCCTATTTTTCACTCCCCCCACTGAGATGCACAAGCCAAAAATCAATATAAATCTCTCTCCTCTCTCTAACTCCACACCTTTAGTCAATCAACAGCTGTCTCTTCTGCTCCTAAATATCTCTTTCCTTCATCTGAATCGAAATCCCTACCTCACAGCTCTTGCTCAAACCACAGCTATTTCTCACCTGGAATCTCCCAATGACCTTATGACCTCTCCTGGTTAGTCCTGGCTCCTCAAATCATTCTGAAAACTATGCAGAGAGGGGATGTTTTATATGTATATATAATCATGTAAGCTTACAAGTACCTACAGGATGGGCCCTAATTATGTACCCTACATATTTCATTGATATTTGTCATCCAACCTCATTGAATTTTGTTCACTTCAACACAAACTAGTCCTTTCTCCTCCTTTTCTCTAGCTATTCTTACTCATCCTTCAGATATCAGCTAATGCATCATATCCTTGGGGAAATCTCTGAAATCTTACGTTGAATTACATATCTTACCTGTCTGATCCCACACCGTCTTATTACCTTTGTTATTTTCTCACCCCTGCCAGACTAAATGTTCCTCTAAGTCAAGGATATTTTTTATTGTGTTTGCTGCCTTCTCCTTGTATCTTAAACAACAGATTTCAAGCTTTGTCATCTCAAACGATACTTTCAGTCCATATGGTGGTTTAGGGTTCAGCTTTACATTTAAAAATTCCTATCAGTTTCATACAAGTCTAAGCCTAATTCACTAAATGCTTAAACAATTACATGCATTCTAATCACTTCCAAAACCCAAATTCCTACCAGATTCTTTCAGTTGACATTGAAGATATTTTCAACAAAACATCTACCATGTTTTGAATACTCCTCTGAAAAATACAAATTTTGTATTGTTTATAGCCTATGTTCAAATATTTTCCTCTTTCCCTTCCTTCCTCCCTTCTCCCCACCTCTGGCTTGTGTTTACTGTATTGCTAAGACCTTAAATTGTCTTCATCTCTTGCAATTAACGTCTCTTAGTGTCTTCAAAGGACCACTTCAGTCCTTGATTTTTCCCTGCTTTTTTTCTAGTTTTACAAAGATTTTTCAACTCTCCCTCTCTGTTCCAATAATAGCAGTAGGCCTTTAAGTAATATATTTATACCACATAAATGTTACATGCTAGGGCTAGGAGTGGATGGTATTTCAATATATAGTTTTAATATAATACAGTAAGATACCATGTAAGGTGCTGAGGAGCACTGAGAAGCGAACACCTTCTGAATGAACAGGAATGTAGAGGAATGGGAGAAGTCATTAAGAAAATTATGCCCTAGCCAGTTTGGCTCAGTGGATAGAGTGCCGGCCTGCAAACTGAAGAGTCCCAAGTTTAATTCTGGTTAAGGGCACATGCCCAGATTGCAAACTTGATCACCAGTAGGGGCATGCAGGAGGCAGCCAACCAATGATCCTCATCATTGATGTGTTTCTCTCTCTCTCTCCCTCTCCCTTCCTCTCTGAAATCAATAAAAAATATTTTTAAAAAAAAGATGGGAGGAGAGAAGGATACATATGTATACGTGAAACAATAAAGAATTTTTAAAAGTTTTTAATGAAATTAAGAGATCATTAAAAAAAAAACACCTGGTTAAAAAAAAGACAATCGTTATATCTCCTTTCTCTGAATTCACATGGCACATTCATTCCAGCACTTTCTGTGGCTAACATCTGTTGAGCACACTCATTCTCTCAGACTGCAAAATCTCAATCATTGGTAATTAATATAAAATACACTGGGGGCAAAGGGAAGGGATACGTGTGTCAGATGAATTTTAGAATTGACCAGGCACACAGTAAATTGTTTGCAAGCATGTTTTTTGTTTTGTTTCTGTCTTTTTTGTTTGTTTGTTTGTTTTCTCTTCTATATTCGGGCCAAGAACAATCTATATACCAAGCTCAGAGGCAGAAATGAAATCCACAGCTGCCACCTCTCCACTCCAATATGCTCATACATCAGACCCAATTTTTTCCTCACGTACATTTATATGTTTTGTTTGAATTGGGGTTTTGCATGTGTTTGTTTAATGCAGGAAAGTCCCTCGGGGAGAAGAAAAAAGGAGTTCCACCATACCTGCTCCTGTAGGAAATAAGCCCCTCAGTTTCCCCATTTTTATTGGAAAAGGAACCTGTCTCTTGTACTTCCCATTGTGGACACAGAGGCAGGCAGACAGGCCAGCACAGACTCCCTCATTCTGTGGGCGCACCGACCAGCAGACCCACTGCCCACTGGCCCTTCCGCTCCTTTCGCTGTTTGCATGGGAGAAAAGCTGGAAATAAAATTTACTCTTTGCTCTCAGCAAGAACTAATACTTATCAAATGCCCTGGTCAAACACAATAAAATCATACTGTGTAAGAAAATTGCTTTTGTAATTGATTTACTAGTTTTCATGGAGGAAAATGCATTTTAGTAGCATTTTCATGAAATTGCTTGTCGACATCAACCAAAAAAATACCTCGTTTTCAGTTTTTAAAGACCCAGTATCTCTTGTCGTTTGGGATGTTTTTTAAGTAATAGAATGAGGGGAAATAGTCAACCTAATGGTGAACTGTATGGTAAATAAAAGATCTGGACGCGTCACGTCCTTCATCCTAGCAAAGCACAGACATAGAGATTATTTGGAGGAAAGACGGTGTTTTGCTGTAGCTGCTTTAGGCCGGAGGACAGAACACTAAAGTGGGAAAGCAAGAGTTTGGCTTTGTTTATATTTTTTTTTTCAAAAGGTATATTTTATTGATTTTTTTACAGGGAGGAAGGGAGAGGGATAGAGAGCTAGAAACATCGATTAGAGAAATATCGATCAGCTGCCTCCTGCACGCACCCCACTGAGGACGTGCCTCCAACCAAGGTACATGCCCTTGACTGTAATCGAACCTGGGACCCTTCAGTCCACAGTCTGGCGCTCTATCCACTAAGCCAAACCAGCCATGGCAAGCTTTGTTTATATTTTAAAAGTGCCTTGACCCACTCCCCTGAGCCTGGAAGGTTCCAGCAGACAAAACCAATTCCACCTCACATTCTGCTCCCCTGGATCCTGCATGTCACTCTCAGCCCCACAATGAGCCCATCAGCGCCAACAGGAAAGCTTTTAATCACTTAAAATGCACTCGGTTCAAAAGAGAGCAAGTAATGAACTGCATCCAAGTTTCCTGTTGGTGAGTTTACTTTGTGTAAAACTAAACTACTGAGACTTTGGGGAAAAATGTGTATTTAAACTGTAAGCACCGTAAGGACAAGGGGTGTGTGTGTATGTGTGTGTGTGTGTGTGTGTCTACAGCTGTGTCCCCAGGGCCAACCACAGAATGTGGCTCACAGTTAATATATGCCTTTTGAATAAATAAATGAATTTTAATTTTCCATGGAATCAAATAAAAAGTGTCTTTGAATGGATGAGAAAACAGTATACCTTTCGCCCCACAATGAGCCCATCAGCGCCAACAGGAAAGCTTTTAATCACTTAAAATGCACTCGGTTCAAAAATAGATTGAGTAATGAACTGCATCCAAGTTTCCTGTTGGTGAATTTACTTTGTGTAAAACTAAACTACTGAGACTAGAAATCTTTTCAGGCTAGAAATCTTCCCAAGTTCCCCCTGGCACTCCCATTTTTAGGGAGTATCAAAAAGAAGAGAAAGAGATGGGGGAGCCAGGGTAGAAAAACGGAAGTAGAAAGAAGAAATATTAGATATGGGAAAATGTCACGTGACACCATCGCATCAAAAGCTTGAGCTACAAATCCCAAATGGCAACCTTTGCTTACCTATAAATCTAAATATGACCAAACTGTAGCTAGATTTAGTGAGCACTGCAAGAAACTAGCCAAGGAGAGAAATTTCATTAGGACAGGGGAGTGTTTTTTAGGAAACTCACTTGATATGCGGACATAACTCGAGAGCATTCATTTATCCAACAAATATTTAAAGACCTGCTAATGCTCAGCACTGTGCTAGGAGCTATGGATTCAACAGTGAACCTCCAACACACCCATCAGATGGTTTTTTAATTTAAAAAATCTTTATTGTTCAGATTATAATTCTTCTCTTTTCTCCATAGCTCCCCTCCACCCTCTGCTCTTACCTTTCCACTACTGTCCTCATCCATAGGTGTACAATTTTTGTCCAGTCTCTTCCCACACCCCTCATCCACTTCCCCCTGAGAATTGTCAGTCAACTCCCTTTCTATACCCCTGATTCTATTATGTTCACCAGTTTATTCTGTTCATTAGATTTTTTTATTCACTTGATTTGTAGATTCACTTGTTGATAGATATGTATTAGTTGTTCATAATTTTTATCTTTACCATTTTCTTTTTCTTCCTCTTTTTAAAGAATACCTTTCAGCATTTCACATAATGTTGGTTTGGTATTGATGAACTCCTTTAGCTTTTTCTTATCTGTGAACACTTTATCTGACATTAAATCTGGATAATAGCTTGCTGGGTAATCTTGGTTGTAGGTTCTTGCTATTCATCACTTTGAATATATCTTGCCACTCCCATCTGGTCTGGTCTGCATAGTTTCTGTTGAGAAATCAGCTGACAATCATATGGGTGCTCCCTTGTAGGTAACTGTTTTTCTCTTACTGCTTTTAATATTTTCTGTCTTTTGCTCTTGGCATTTTAATTATCATGTGTCTTGATGTGTCCTCTTTGGATTCTTTTTTTGGGGGTTCTCTGTGCTTTCTGGACTTGTAAGTCTATTTCTTCCACCAGGCGGGGAAAGTTTTCGGTCATCATTTCTTGAAATAGGTTTTCAGTATCTTGTTCTAATTCTGATGTGGTATGCGTGAAACTGTCCCAGAGACTCCTTATACTATCTTCATATTTTTGGATTCTTTTTTCTTTTTGCTTTTCCAGTTGTTTCGTGCTTCTTTGTATTTCAAATCTTTGACTAGATTCTTGCAGTCCTCTAGTCTGCTCTTAGGTCTCTGTATAATATTTTTTACTTCAACAGTCATTGTGTGTTTAATTTCTAGTTGGTCCTTTTTCATATCCACAAGGGTCTTGCTAAATCTATAAGCCTTTTCTAGAAAATTCTTGTAACCGTGATTTTGAACTCTATATCCAGTCATTTGTTTTCCTCAATTTCTTTATTTGTCTCCACATTTTCACTGCCTCCTGAGTCGGTAAGGTATCTTTGTGTGGTAGGTGTCCTATAGGGCCAGGGACTCAGCCTCCCCAGTTACCTGAGGTGGACACTCCTGGTGCATCCCTTTGTGAACTGTTTTGCACAGCCTTGTTGTAGTTAAGTCTTGATTGTTGTTGGTATCACTGGGAGGAATTGACCTCCAGGCCAATTGACTATGAGGATCAGCTGTGTCTTCACTGGCAGAATCTGTGCTAGAGACACCCTTATGAGATAAGACTCACAAAATTGCAAAAGCCTCTATGCTCAGCTTGGATGGGGTGTAGTCTCAGGGTGGAGAAGATAGCCTTGCCCTATGAGTCCCCTGGATCTCAGTGTCCCTTGGTAATTGCTTCAAGCACCTCTGAGAGAAAGCCGCTCTCAAGTTTTGCCTGCTGCCAGTCAGTTTCTCCCCAAATGAGCCTGGGTTCCCTGAGTCTCACCCGGGACTGGAGTTCAGACCAGTTGGGAGTTTCCATCTCCTTCCCCCTTGAGAAAGCTGGCCAGGCACTCAGCTGCCAGTCCTCTCCCTGTACATCTCTGTACCTCAGCTTTTTGCAGCTTCTCTGAATCTCATTGTGCTTTTCTCCTTCCTTCTAGTTGTAGAATTTCTACTCAGCCAGCTTTCCTGTGCTTCTGGATGATCTCCATTTTGTCTTTTAGTTGTAGTTTTGAAATTGTTGTGTGAGAAAGCATTTTAAGTGTTTACCTATGCTGCCCTCTTGGTTTCTCAGCATCAAATTATTGAGGCCCTACATCAATTTAAGAATTTGATAGATAGAACTTTTCCCCTTCTCTTGCATACAATTTCAGGGGAGTTACAGATCCACCAAAGACAATTCACATTCCCAGGTATATAGACATCACAATCCTACCTATTCTATTGCCTTCTGCAATAACCAAGCAGTAACCTAACATGCTGCATTTTGTCTGGTTCCATTTAAATTGCAGTCAGGCTGTGTTCTGGACAGAAGTCTCTTGAGGAGAACAGGTGACAAATGAAGGCTCGCAGAGACAGGGCAAGGTGGCAGGTAATCTCAGCCCTCTCCCCATCTTAGGGACCTTCCTGAGATTGATCACAGACATTAAGTCATTTTAGTACAGTTTTTAGAAACCTTCCCTAACTTGATGAATCCGCTTAGAATACTTTCTAGTTCAAAGGTTTTACTCATTTAAAATACTTCTGCATTTTAATATGTAGGTAACAAGCCATATATGATGCAGAATTTTTAGGAGAAATCAAGCTGAGATGTCCAATTCCACAGAGAGAGTGGGTTAACACTAAAAATACTTGTTTGCACAAAGGACGCTTGAGCGTGTTTTTTAAATTAATTATCCTACTCTCACTTGCTTCATGTATTATAATTCACGGATTACTGGAATTCATAATTGAATAATATGTAGATGTCACCTAGACGTGCTAAATTAATTCTCCGACTTGGAATTGCCTGTCTAAATAAGAATGACACTAACTTTAGCATTTTCCCTCTGATTAGAGACCCTATAGATCTGCAGTCGCCTCCATGTAATATAAATCAATAAAGAATAATTTTCCAGGCAGTAAATCAATTGTCAGTTCACAGACCCTAATACCCTTGTGCAGGATTTATTGAAAAAATGAATGGCAGGCTTGTTAGGAGATGTACAGCATGCTTTATAGGGACATAACAGTGTAAACCCCAGATTATTACATTCACTATAGTGAGGGCTCCAACAGACATAACCCTTTCCTTTCCATGGAACACACACTCAAGTGGATTTTCTAACAACAAAATTAAAAAATAAGAAAGAAAAGAAAAGATGGTAGAAAGATATTGCTGAAGTGGGGGAGCATGCCAGTCTTGGGGACATCTATCCCCTTTGCTGGGACTTCTTGCATTTCTAGTCTGATGGAGCTGAAAAGTTGATATTCTAAATCTTTGCCATCCAATAGGTTATCCACCAGCCAAAACGGTTTTTGAGTTCTTGTGATGTGTCTGGTCCAAACTGAGATGGACTGTAGTATAAAATAAACACTGGATTTTAAAGATTTAGAATTAAACCAAAAAATATAAATTATCTCATTAATATTTTACACTGCTTATTTTTAAATGGTAATAATTTAGTTATGTTAAATAAAATGTTTAATTTATTTTTATTGATTTCAGAGAAGGAAAGAGAGATAGGAACATCAATGATGAGAGAACATCATTGATTGGCTGCCTCCTGCACACCCCACACTGGGGATCGAGCCCACTTCTCAGGCATATGGCCTGACCAAAATCGAACCGTGACCTCCTAGTTCATAGGTCGATGCTCAACTACTGAACTGTGCCGGCTGGGTCAAAATGTATTTTAAAAATTAATTTCAACTGTTTCTTATCTAGAAAAAATTTAATTACATATGTAGTTTGCATACTCACATACTCTTTCTTTCATGTAGCTTTGATCTACCCAGTAAAGTGGCTCAAGAGAATTACTGGAAATTGTACCCTGGTTCTCCAGCAATGAACCAGTAAATACCCAGTTGAGTAAGGGAATAATAAAATGAGATTACACTGTGTAGAAGGGAACAAAATGTGGATCCTCTGAAAAAGCAAGAAGACAGCAGATCTTCATGGTGGGAAAAGAGGTCCACAGGTCTTATGATAAGTAATATGATTTAAAGTGCTTGGCAAATGAAACTAGAGAACCTGAAAGGAGAGAAATTTCCAGATCTTCTAGAGGCTACACAAACAGATTTCAGCTAATGAGAAGTACTATACAAGGAAGAGGATGCCAAGAAATGTTTGATTAATACCCTACAGAGATATTTTAAGTTTGGTTGTGTCAAATGTTATCTTTGGTTCAACAGTCACAAGCAGTCTCATTTATTATTAGACTAGAGGCCCGATGCACAAAATTCATGCAACGGGCTCAGCTCTCGCAGCCACAGCTTTGTCTGGAATGTCATCCAGCCTAATTAGCATAATACACTTTTATTATTATAGATTCCCAAAAATCTTACATAGGGCCTGACTTTAGAAAACAATAAAAATTTGCTAAATGAAAGAATGAATAAAATTATTAAATAGAGAGAAAAACAAAAACCTAAAACCTAGCAATGCCAATGAAGCAAAATGGAAAGATTGGAAATCCAGACAATGAAGAAGGAGTTACTTTTAAAAAGGAGAATAATGATGGAAAGATTTTAAGACATAAGAGTAAGGGAAATTTAAATGCATAGTAGTATTAGTGACTTTTTTTCTTTCTTTTTTAATCCTTATTGTTGAAATTATTACTTGTCCCCTTTTCCCCCATTGACCTCTTCTACCCACCCTCACCCCATTGCCCCAGGTCTTCACCACCCTATTGTCTGTGTCCAAGGGTTATGCATATATGCATAGAAGTTCTTTGGTTGATCTCTTCCTACCCATCCACCCTCTCCCACCTTCCCTTTGAGGTTTGAAATCTGTTCCATGCTTATATGTCTCTGGATCTGTTTTGTGTTCATCAGTTTATGAACGAGATCATGTGATTCTTACCTTTCTCTGATTGACTTATTTCACTTAGCGTAATACTCTCCAGGCCCATCCATGCTATTGCAAATGGTAAAAAGTTCTTTCTTTTTTTTAATATATTTTTTTGATTTTTTACAGAGAGGAAGAGAGAGGGATAGAAAGTTAGAAACATTTATGAGAGAGAGACATCTATCAGCTGCTTCCTGCATGCCCCCTACTGAAGATGTGCCCGCAACCAAGGTACATGCCCTTGACCGGAAACAAACATGGGACCTTTCAGTCTGCAGGCTGATGCTCTATCCACTGAGCCAAACTGGTTTCGGCAAGTTCTTTTTTTTTTTTTTTTTTACAGCTGCATTGTATTCCATTGTGTAAATGTGCCACAGCTTTTCATCGACCCATCTGCTGATGGGCACTTGGACTGACTCTTAAATCGGTAGAAGAGAGCCCAGCTAGTATGAACTGTGACTTCCTCCAAACCAGGAAGTCATAGTTCAATTTCCAGTGACCAGGTTTGTGGGCTTGATCCCCAGCACAGGGCCTCTTGGAGGCAGCCAGTGGATGATTCTCTCTCATCAATGACACTTCTCTCTCTCTCTCCCTCTCCCTTCTTCTCTCTGAAATTAATAAAAACATTTTCTTAAATGAAGTTATCACCTAGATACATTATTCACCCCTGGCTGTCCTATCTCAATATCACTTCAGAAGTTTTGCTAAAATTCCCCTTAAAAAAAATCATCTCTAAGAAAATGAGAAAAATAATTCAAATTTATATGGGAGATGTATGGGCATTTTATGCCGAGGAAGTAAAAATTATGCTTTCTTCTATTATAAGTAAAAAGACTTGTCATAAATTTAGACTGGGTTCATTTCTTTATGCTTAATAAAACCTGCACATAAGCACCTGAAGAAAAAATAGATAGAAAATGTATCCATTAAAATATTTACCCTTCCAAGTAACCTAAACTAGTAAGAAATATAGGCTTAATTATCTTTGATTTCCAGCTAGCACAGGAGTTTTCAGGCCTACAACCCTTGAAAAATAGAGAACGCATTCAATGCCAGATTTAAAACTACTGCTTTCAAAACACTTTCCTCTGGGCTGCGGACTATAATAAAGTATTCCCTATCACCATCCGTTTTAGTACCTTAATGTGATGTAAAAATGCTCTAAAGATAGGATTCATGACTTATAATAATTGAAACGCTCGGAAACTAATAGCCAGAAGCATTTGACTTTTACCTTCAAATACACTAACTCAAATCCAGTTAGAACACTGTCCGAATTAGCCTCAGAGCTTCAAGAATAAAATGTTCAAAACAATCAGCATTTTTTTAAAAGAAATCCGCTATTGTGTTCATGCTGGATGTGTTACTCTTCCCAGATAACTTCTATTTATTTTGATATTATTACATTAAGAACATACTTTAATGGGATTCTAGTGGTAATATTTTCAGAGACCCCAAAGCTGCAAAGCGTATACTGTATATGGATATTTGGGGGCAGCAGGGGGGCGGGGGGGGAGAAGAGAAGGATAGGGAGACTTATTTGAGTGCCTCACCCCCTGAGGCTACTATAACCAAGTACGACAAACTGTGCAGCTTAAAACAACAGAAATTTATTCTTTTACAGTCATGGGTACTAGGAGCCTGAAATCAAAAGGTGTCCGCAGGCTTGGTTCCCTCTACAGGCTCTCGGAAAGCATCTGTCTTGTGCCTCGGTTCTCCGAGCTGCGGTAGCTGCCAGCAATCCTCATCATTCCTTGGCTTGTGGCAGCGTTTAACCCTAGTACCTGCTTCCTCTGTGTCCGTGTGCCCTTCACCCTTCAGGCAATAGTCACTGCATTTTTTTCATTCCCAAATGATTTTCTCTCTAGATCCTTAACCAGTCACATCTGCATTTCTCTATCCATAACTAGTCACAGCTGCAACGGCCCTATTTCCAAAGGGCACATCCTGAGCTTCTGTGTGGACGTCAGATTTGGAGAGGATGCTATTCCACCCACTATGCTCATCAGACCTTATTTGTGGTCAACTACTTGGTTTAAATAAAAGGCTGTCTGTGGCTGAAACTGGTTTGGCTCAGTGGATAGAGCGTTGGCTTGCAGACTGAAAGGTTCCAGGTTCGATTCGGGTTGAGGGCATGTACCTGGCTTGCGGGCACATCTCCAGTTGCTTGTGGGCACATCTCCAGTGTGGGGCGTGCAGGAGGCGGCTGATCGATGTCTCTGTCTCATCGGTGTTTCTGACTTTCTATCTCTCTCCCTTCCTCTCTGTAAAAAAATCAATAAAATATATTTAAAAAAAAAAAAAAAAAGGCTGTCTGTGTCTCCCTCTGTCATTTTATGGCTCCAAGCCTGGAATTATATAGAGATAACTCTTCCCACAGACCCACCATCTCATCTACAAAATAGATGGCAATGAAAGAATCCAGACTGACTAGGAATAAATTGGGTCAATATACCAGTTTGGACTTTTTCAAATTGTAGAGCTTAGTGATTTAACGTCTTCATGTTTGTGCTATCAGGAAGATAAAATGAATTAACCCTCATATAACACAAGTGGTGTTTGATCCTAGCTCTTTCACAGAAGAGCTATTTGACTTCAGACAAATTATTTACCTTCCCTTAATCTCAGGTCCTCTATTATACGCAGAATAGTGTAATGTTGATTTTAACGATAAAATAAAAATCCTGTATAGGAATATGCCTCCCACAGTAGATCCAGATTTTGTTTGGCCAGCACATGGACTTTCTTTTTTATTTGAATTTAAATGATGATTAAGCAGAGAAGAAAAATTTAACCAATTGGCCATAGGCACCGCTCTTCACTGCCTTCAAATAGCTTTATCTGTCCTGGGAAGACTGAGTTTCTTAGTACATTGCAGGTAACAGCAAATATCCAATAAATGAGAATGATAACAGAGGCCACTTGCCTCAATACTGACTGTCTAATTCCAGGTAATAATTCACTACCTAGCTCTAGCCAGTTTGCTCAGTGGGTAGAGTATTGGCCTGTGGACCAAAGGTCCTAGATTCTATTTCAATCCAGGGCATGTACCCTGGTTGCAGGCTCCTCCCCAGCCTGTTCCTGGTCAGAGCACATGCAGGAAGCAACCAGTCGATGTGCTTCTCTCACATCAATGTTACCCTGTCTTTCCCTTTATCGTCCACTCTCCCTAAAACAATCAATGGATAATAACCACAGGTGAAGATTAACAAGAATGGAAGGAAGGAAGGAAGGAAGGAAGGAAGGAAGGAAGGAAGGAAGGAAGGAAGGAAGGAAGAAAGAAAGAAAGAAAGAAAGAAAGAAAGAAAGAAAGAAAGAAAGAAAGAAAGAAAGAAAGAAAGAAAGAAAAAGCGAGTGGGGAAGGGGGAGGGAGGGAGGGAGGAAGGGGAGGAAGGGAAGGAAGGGAAGGAAGGAAGGAAGGAAGGAAGGAAGGAAGGAAGGAAGGAAGGAAGGAAGGAAGGAAGGAAGGATAATTAGATCTACCTAAAGATAGATCTGCTGAAACTGGTTTAGCTCAGTGGATAGAGCATCAGCCTGCAGACTGAAAGGTCCCAGGTTCACTTCTGGCCAAGGATATGTATCCTGGTTGGGAGCACATCCCCAGTAGGGGGCATGCAGAAGGCAGTTGATCGATGTCTCTCATCGATGTTTCTAACTCTCTATTCTTCTCCCTTCCTCTCTGTAAAAAATCAATAAAATGTATTTTTTAAAAGGTAGATCTAATTCCATTTTTTAAATAACTCCATTTTCTGATAAATTCTTCCTTCTATTTCTATAAGCTTTTTTCACTGACCTTAATGTTTATTCCTAAGATAATATTAAATAAATCAAATTCTGCATCTAGTCATTTACGAGAACACATCAATTGTGACTCCCCAATACATGAGGTCATTTCCATGACAGCATTCAATTAGTATACATCATGGAATTACCTGTCTTACTACTGTCGAAAAACGTACCCTTGTGCAAATTTAACAAGGCCTCTCTCTTTTTTTTTAAGGCCTCTCTCTTTTTTTTAAGGCCTCTTTTTTGTTCACTGTTCTTGGGCTCGAGGTCCAGAGAATCAAATGATTGGGCAATTTTTCTTTTTACAAAAATAATTTTTAAACCCATCTTAACCTTCAGATTTAGCAATAGGATGTAGTACCCTCTCCCTCAACCCTCTCCCCGCCAGCTCTAGGAGCCCCGAAGAAAACTTTGTAGTTTGGTGATACATTAAAAATGCTAACTTGGAACTATATTAACTAGTGGGCACATGTCACGAATCTAGAGAACTAGACAGGGCCTCTGAGCCGGCACTGATATTCCTGATAATGAGAAACATGAAAGGAATACCAGTCACCTTGGACAGCAACATCTCACAGGAAGGCTATGATTGCCAAGCAACCGGATGTCAATATAGTCAGCTTTCTGCAACAGGTATAGAAATTCTGTAAGGTCTGGAATGCTGAGATACTTACTTACCATGTAGACCACATACACAAAAATATTTTTTTAATCCTACAGTCACAACCCCTTAATATTTAGGTGCTATAGAAGCTAATTCTCTTTAAAGATATAACAATCTAAAATGTTCTCTACATAAACTATTGGTAATAGGAAAGACAAGCCAATGAACATAGACACTGGGGGGTTGGGGTATGCCTGGGAGGGAGGGGGGACAATGGGGAGATATGTATAAAAATTAATAAAAATTAAAATAATAATAATAATAATAATAATAATAATAATAATAAAATGCACTGTAAAAAAAATAGGAAAGACAAGGATGTCCTTGAACATCACTTCCAAAGTAATAATCCTCTGATTATTAGCAAAAGTCTATGAAGTTAGTTGGATTATGTCAACTTATTGATTACAATTTAGAAAACAGATGCTGGTATGAACATAGGGTTTTTTTTAACTAATTTGTTTTAAAAACTCACATAAAAAACTGCATGTGCATTATATGCAAATACAGCAAAGCAGGAGGGAAAAAAGAGGGGTAAAAATCACTTATAATCTCAAGCATGAGAAATAACAGATGGTGAAATTTTGAATTTTGCACAGTACCATTCAGACAAGTAGACTTACCATGATGGAAAGTAAAATGATTATCAACCTCAGAAGGCATGACTACAGTTCTAGTCAAGGCAGCATTTTTCACAATCATTCTCTCCAACTGGACTTTCTGCCTTGAAGATTTCTCCTGTATTGACGAACTACATATACTAGTACTCTCCAAACTTCCTGACCTTTGTCATCATGTAATTCTTATATATTTAGAATGGCTAGTAAAATGAGCCTACATGTCAACTACATTTTATTATATGCAATAACTAAATATAATAATTTTATTATATGCATATAACTCAGCCTCAAGCTCCTCTTGTTTAAGAAATTCAATTCAGGAGAATCCAAGATGGCGGCATAGGTAAACACCTATACTGCCGCCTCGCACAACAATTTCAAAACTACAACTAAAAGACAGAACAGACATCATCCAGAACCACACAAAAGCTGGCTGAGTGGAAGTTCTACACCTAGAAGGAAAAAGAGGGGATCACAGAGACCCAGAGGAACTGCAAAAAGCTGAGGTACGGAGACGTGCGCATTGAGAGAGCGGGTGCTGGAGTACCTGGCTGGCTTTCTCTGGCGGGAGACTCCCAACAGCATTGAACCCCTTATCCTACAACACTAACCCCCAGATCCAGCCGAAACTCATACAGGGGGAGTTTGGACTGTGAAAAGGGAGAGGTGCAAGGAAATTTAGGGGAGTCGCAAAAGATCAGAGGTCTGGTCGAGCGCATGGCACTGTGCAGAGGACAGATTGCTGATTATGCCGCTGGCTTTTGCAACTGGGCGGGAGACAGACCCTCCCTAATGTGCCACTTCTCACTCCACTAAGCCTCTGGTTTGGGTGAAACCCTGGGGACCTAGACTCGTGGGTCCTGGAATGCAGGGGAGCTGGAAAGGCAGTGGTCTGGGGGCACTGCGGGTGCGCGTGCACAGGGACCGCTCCAGCAATTACCCAGTCACATGAGACTCAGGGGCCGTGGAGGGCGGGGCCGACTGGAAGGCAAGGTGGTTCCTTAAGCCCTGAGATTCCACCCATCCCAAGCTCAACAGAGGCTTCTTCAGTTTTGCAAGTCTGGTATCATAAGGCTGAATCCAACACAGAAGTTCTCCCAGCATAGTGAAAATGCCGAGAAAAGGAACAGATCACAAACAAAAGAAATGGAAGGGGAAAAAAGACTGGATATAGCGTTCAAAACCACACTTATAAGGTTTTTCAAGACTATGCTAGAAAAGATGGATAAATTTAGTGAGTCCCAAGAGGAGATGAAAAAGGACGAACTAGAGACACTGACTGAAATAAAAAATATTATACAGAGACCTAACAGCAGACTAGAGAAAGGCAAGAATCAAGTCAAAAATTTGAAATATAAAGAATCATAAAACACTCTACTGAAAAAGCAAGAAGAGAAAATAATCCAAAAATGTGAAGATAATGTAAGGAGCCTCTTGGACAGCTTCAAGTGCACCAACATCAGAATTGTGGGGGTGCCAGAAGAAGTGAGAGAGAAAGACACTGAAAACCTATTTAAAGAAATAATGACTGAAAACTTCCCACATCTGGTAAAAGAAATTGACTTACAAGTCCAGGAAGCACACAAAACCCCATATAAAAGGAATCCAAAGAGGACTACACCAAGACACATCATAAATAAAATACCAAGACCTAAAGACAAAAAGAGAATCTTAAAAGCAGCAAGAGAAAAACAGTTCATCACCTACAAGGGAGTACCCATAGGACTGTCAGCTGATTTCTCAACAGATACAATGCAGGCCAGACGGGAATGACAAGAAATATTCAACGTGATGAATCGCAAGAACCTACAACCAAGAATATTCTATCCAGCAAAGCTATCATTCAGAATTGAAGGGCAGATAAAGAGCTTCACAGATAAGAAAAAGCTAAAGGAGTTCATCAACTCCAAACCAGTATTATATGAAATGCTGAAAGGTACTCTTTTAGGAGAGGAAGAAGAAAAAGGTAAAAGATAAAAAATTATGAACAACAAATACATATCTAAAAGGGAACAACAAATACGTATCCACAAGTGAATCTAAAAATTAAGGGAATTAAAAATTTGATCAACAGAATAAATTGGTGAATATAATAGAATTATGAGCATTGAAAGGGAGTGGACTGATAATTCTCAGGGGACAAGTGGGGAGGAGTGTACAGGGAGAGACTGGACAAAAATCATACATCTATGGATGAGGTCAATGGGGGAGAGGTAAGGGTAAAGGGAAGGGTGGGAGCCAGGTGGAGGAGAGCTATGGAGGAGAAAAAGAGGAACAAATGTAATAATCTGAATAATAAAGATTTTTTAAAAATTAAAAAAAGAACCACTTGGAACATATCCAAAACACGGATTGTTGGACCTTACCCCTAGAATTTCTGATTCAATAATTCAGGGGGGTGGCCCACGACTATGCATTTCTAACAAGCTACTACATTGATGGTAATGCCACCCCCTGGCCTGCAACCACATTTTTAGAAACACAGCTATAGAAAATACCTCTAAACTTTCCTCTTTCTTCAATGGCTCCTGCTTCAAAAATGAACACTGTGCTAGGCCGTTCCTTTGTATGATACTTAATGCACCTTATTGTTTGTTTGACGAATAATCTTCTTATGGTATTACAGAAACATTTAAGCTTGAGTTTAGATTACTCAAAATTCAGACACTTTTCCCATCAATCAAGCCAAATATTTACCATATGCATTTTTCTCCCTGCCAAGAGAAGCTAGAATTCCACATTAGCGGCTCAGCACACCACTCCTCCAGCTCATATTTGCACATTTGGAAGAAGGCTGCGAAAACACACACTATCTCTTCGCTGCATGATTGCTCCATGAAGCATGGCTGCCCCCAGAGAATCAGGTGCCTGGTGCACCGCAGAAATTTATGTGAAAGAAAGTCTGTTTATGAGAGACGAATGTGTACCCAAATTTATCTCCCAGTGACAACTTCAGAATCTGAAATTTTCCAACTTCTCCCCCTTGTGAGTTGCCTGAAATTGCTGTTTTTCAAGTCAGAAACACCTGTGTGGTGTTTTTTTTTTCTCCTTGCCCTCCCTGCTAACTGAAGCTGCAAGGAAAACAGCATCTGAGGGTTTTAATGAATAAGAAATACAAAGTATTGACAGATTTCAGCACATTATACAACGCTGACCCTGTCCCCCTAATGAGGGGAGATCAAAAAGCAGGAAAGCAGTTTGTGCCGCTGGGTTCTGAGTTTGTTTTTCAGCTGCTTCTAATGAGCTCAGAAAAAGGACCATCCTACTGAGTACAGTCAGGAGCAATTTGCATGTTGCTGTGAAAAAACATAGACAGACATGACTTTGGTAAGTGAACAACTAAAGGCTTGATGTTCAGCATCAGGCGCCCTTCCAAGTAACTTTCCAGCTCTAGCAATCAAATGTCCACGTGGGCCAGATCTCACTAGATAGGGTGGCCCAAAAAATGTATAAACACATTTTGAATAATTATGAAGTCAGTGATTATTAAAAGACCTTTCATTTTCAAAATTATGCTATCAGCTGCTGAAGTGTGTTCACTATTTGGGAGAAAAGAGGGAAGGACAGAAAAACGTGAAGAAAGAACAGCATGACGAAAAGATGTAGAAATACATACGTTTTGACACCATCCGAAAAAAATGAAAAAAGGCAGAAATTCGCTGAAAAGAACTGAGAACTGCAGATTGTTATGTTTAGTAATTAAAAATCAACATCTGTCCTAGCATCAGGCACCGTGTCTCCCACGCTTACAGTCTGACTTCTACTCGCCTCTCCATGCCAGATATGTAAAGAATGAATGTCTTAACTTTACAACTTCCCTCCTTCCTCACTCTTCCCTCCCTCCAACTGCCTTTCATCCCGTATTCAACTCATCCAACAAAGCGCCCCTTAAAATTTATTTTTTCAGGTAAATTAATATCTTCTGCCACCCTCTCTCAGATATCATGGGTGGGTACCACCACCATCACCACCAACAACAACAACAACACCACCCACCATAATCACCATCACCATCACCACCACCACCACCACCACCA